>CAIGQQ010007711.1:0-14613 GCA_903798035.1 Danio albolineatus
GCACAAATTTAACCTTTGATTGTCTATATTTCAGTCTTAACTACCACTTGAACATATAGCTTGTTAAATCCCCATGTATGAATCCAAATCTTTTCTGGTGATAAACAGATTTTAAAGTGGTCACACATAGCCTAATGTAAACAGTACATCCATGGAAGAATAAAAGAACAGACCTTTATAATGTATATAAATGAATTTCCACCACAAGAGTGATTTACCTACAAATCCAGAAGATGAAAGGGAGAAATGGGTCGATCTAGCCACTGGAATCTGGCAAGGAAAAAGAGAGAGAATTAGCATGCATCTCAGGGAAGCTTGTCACTCACGGAAGTTTCTTCTCTGCTTGAATCTTCTCACCCTCATGCAGTGCAGCTGGTGGCAATCGGATTTGATTGGGTGGGTGCAGTGGAAGGCCTGAATTGCTAGGAACCACCTGGTGACACGGTCATTGCTGTTTTTTGCTAAGGCCATTTACTGGAGAGGAGCATGGTCTGTCACCTGGATGAATAAATGTCCTAGGAGGTAGTATCTCAGTTTCAGGACTGCCCATTTTAGGGGGTTTTTTTTGACGGCAGCGTATTTAGGCACTGCTGGGGTAAGCTTCCGACTCAAAAATACAAGAAGAGGAGAGAGCCTCTTGAAGCTTCCAAAACACCTGTTCTGCTGTAGGGCTTCAGGTTATCTTCTCTGGCAATGATTTATTCATCAGGTCTGTCAGTGGGCTGACTATGGATGAGAAGTTATGGATAAAACATTTATAGTAGCCCGCTAACCCCAAAAAGGCACGTACCTGGGACTTGGTGGTGGGCCGGGGGGTCTTCTGGAGTGCTTAAACTTTGGACTGCTGTGGCTGGATCAGTCCACGGCCAATGTGATATCCTAGGTGCGTCATCTCTGCAAGCCCTAGATGAAATTTTCAGGGGTTAGCTATGAGTCCAACCAGCTCCACGAGCACCCTCCAGAGACCGGTAAGATGTTCCTCCCAGCGCCTCGAGTGGATTAGCACATCATCCAGGTAGGCTGCTGCGTATGACTGAGAGAATTATTCTGTCTTATTAGACTGTCCATTATTCTTTGGAATATGGCTGGAGCTCCATGTAGGCCAAAAGGTAGGACCTGGTAGTACCAGTCACCTCTTGGGGTGGTGAAAGCTGTTTCTTTAGCACCCGGTGTTAGTGGTATTTGCTAGTCTTCCTTTTTCAAGGTTGTAAATGCCATGGGCACTACCAAGTCGATCCAGGAGCTTATCTACCGAGGCATTGGGTACCCATTGAAGCTGGATATTTCATTAAGCTTTCAAAAGTTTTTACAAAAGCCGAGGGTGCCATCCTGTTACGGTACCATCACTACTGGGCTGGACCACAGTTTATGGGATGATTTCATTACCCCCAACATCACATTTTCTCCACTTTTTACTCTATAGCCAGCTGGCGAGCTTCTGGTACCCAGTAGGGCCACTGCCGAACAATGACTCCCAGAGGTGTGATGATGTCATGCGTTATAATAGCTGTCTATGAGGTGGAATTTAACATTTCACTAGGTTGACGTGGTACAATTGCCTCCGTCCTGGCTGACAAACACAGCAGTTGACTGGCCCGATTCACTTGACAAGCAGATCCTTTTCTGGTGGCCAGGAATTTTTATGTGGTGTCGGGAACTAACACCAGTACCTTATCACCGAGATGGAACTCACAGGGCTGAGCAGCTTGTTGTAGGGTACACTGAGATGTTCACAAGCAAGGGGCATCACTCTGTTGTTCTACTCTCTCATGTCCCATACATGCTCTATGACTGACCACTGTGAGCCTGGGTCTTGTTCCCAGATTTGTTGTGCCAACCCACGAAGCCATGAGGCTGGTGTCTAAACAGGAGATCAAATGGGGTAAATCCAAAAGAGGCTTGGGATACCTCATGGACGCCAAACAACACGTACGGGATCATGAGCTTCTAGTCAAGCCTATGCTCTGCCATCACCCAGCAGACCATACATTTCAGGGTCTGAATAAACCGCTCTATGAGGCCATCCATTTGGGGGTGGTCAACAGATGTCCGCAGTTGTTTTATTTTCAGGAGGTGACAGAGGTCTGCCATCAGCTGGGAAATAAAAGGTGTAGCCTGTTCAGTCAGGGTCTCCAAGGGGATGCTCACATGACTACAGAGAAGGAAGAGCTCTTTTGCTATCGCTTTCGAGGTTGCTTTTCTAAAGGGCATCGTCCCAGGATAGTGTGTAGCATAATCCAGGATGACTAGGATGTGTTCATGGCCACAGGTGGACTTCAGCAGTGGTCCTACCAAGTTCAGACTAATCTGGTCGAAGGCCACCTCAATGATGGAAATTCAAGGAGGTGAGGAGGGCTTCAAATCCCAGCCTGAGCAGGAGGGGAGATGGGTGAGAGAAAAATGAGACATCGGTGGCCACACCCACTTTTAGGGGCTACGTGGTTTGGCTGGCAGATAAAGTGACCTGTTGTACAGGAACGTATCTTGTATCACCGTGAGCAAAGGTAATAGGTACATTTGCTTTACCTCGTGGATTGGGTGGCACCATGCCAGGCTGAATCAGGGTTATAGAACTCCCGGTGTCGAACATTGCCAGCAGCGGTTTTCCATTCAGCAATACTTTTTGGGAAGGGGCGCCTGGAGAAATTGTTTGGTGCACGATGCAGCCAGCCAACGTGGCGTGTGCCACAGGGGCCGTCAGATCAGTGTGCATGGGCATTGGGTCCGGTGGCTGTTGGTCTGCTGTCTGATCATGAGGTCCACTGGTCGCCAGAAAGGATTCACCCAACGGGGTTGAGCGGCTGCTCTACCCCCTACATTGTGGGCCAATGCTGCTTAGACTAATTCCAACGCCTCAATGAGAGTTGTCGAGTCTCGCCCCCAGAGCTGTCAAGGAAGCGCCTGCAGCAAGTTCTCAATGACTACTTTCTCTGTGACCTGGTTTGTGCTGGGGTTGCCACCAAGGCGCCACAAGTGGGCTAAGCGGGTGAGATAGACTGCTTGAGTGCTTATGGAGGCGTCAGCATCAAAGGACCATGCTGTGAATTGATGGGTGACGCTCACCAGAGATAGCCCCCCCCCCCCCACCCCCCCCAAGCCAGGATTTCTCTTTTAAGAGTTTCATAGTTTTTGTTTTGGGATGCCACCAGGTAATAGTAAGCCTGCTGTGATTCCCTGGTTAAAAATTGCTATAACTCTCGCCTATTTGGTACTGGGCCAAACCTTTTTGGTAGCGATCACTTCAAGTGTCTGCAGGTAGGCGTCAATATCATTTAAGTTGCTGAGTTTAGTGAGATGGTGGTGGTCTGTGGGGCAAGGCTCCCACTGTGGGACTCACTCTGCCACCAGCAGCAGCTTATGTTCCACCTTCTCCTGTCTGGCAGCAAGCTGTTTAGTATACACTTGCCATGTAGAGATCTCTGTGAGGTGGCATATGACTTCCTCCATTGAAGCAGCCGTTCAAGGAGTCCTCCAGTTGATGAGATGAGGGGGAGAAGAGTGGCCGGCTTACTGCAAAAAATAGATGACAGATGTTAAATGTTGGTTTCTTCACAGTTTAGTTGTGTTTATTCACTTTTTTTCTGCCAGCATTCTCCACCAGTTGTTGGGAGAAGAGGAATAAACACAACGCAAGACTGACAAGTTGCAAACCAAAAGACCCGTATGGTGATTTTGACTAACACATCCAGAGAATGAAGTAAAAAGGGTGAGGGTAGGCTTCTGGAAGGTTAGTTTGCAGGATCTGGGGTAAGTTTACCAACTGCCAGTTAAACACCAGTAGTCAGACACATGGGATATTTTTCAAATTTGTGTTATAACTAAAAAATGTATTGTCTATGTATTGTTCTCAGTATAAACGTTTTTGGAGCAGATTAGACTTTTGCTAATACATGTGAGGTTTTGGCCACATTTGCAAAATTAAAAAATTAGAACTTTTCTAATTCCCTGACTAACTTACTACAGCTAAGATTTCATTATCATCTCCATTTTATAGATACCATTTATATATATTCATTCATTCGTTTTCTTTCGACTTAGTTCCTTAATTATTAGGGGTCACCAAAGTGAATTGAACCGCCAACAATTCCAGCATACGTTTTTACACATGCCCTTCCAGCCGCAACCCATTACTGTGAAACACCCATACCATTTTGCATTCACACACACACACACACACACACTACGGCCAATTTTGTTTGCCCAATTCACCTATAGCGCATATCTATGGACTGTCGGGGAAACTGGAGCATCCGGATGAAACCCACGCCGACACAAGGAGAACTCTACACAGAAATGCCAACTGGCCCATCTAAAACTCGAATCAGCGTCCTTCTTGCGGTGAGATGACAGTGATAATCACTGAGCCACCGTGCATAGTTATACATATTTAAATGTACCTTTCTCATTCTATATGTTGTATATTCTGTGAGGGCAGACTGACTTACTAAAGGTGAGATTTTACCAGTGTTTTCATTCATTAATGTACAGTACACAAATATTTAAGAAAAATTATTTCCAGAAATTCACCTAGATGCAATTTTCTCATTCCAAAGGATTTAGCTCATTCACAGAGGCCAGATTGACATACGACAGGTGAGTTTTTACCAATTAACTCTAGTCATTTGAAAATAGTGGACGAATAATTTTGAAGAATTTCAATAAATTTATATTTCAAAGATTTGGTTATTACTCTGATTTTGATTCTGTACACTATTTATTAAATGAGTGTTGATTAGCTTTATTTTTCTTTTCTTCATAGAATGATTTCAAGTAAGTGCATTGCAGGGCTCTTGCCATTGATAAATTAAGTGGAGCTGAAAGTTCTGCCATTTCACTGCAAACAGTCAGCGAATTGTCATACAGTAAGACACTAAAAGCTTAAGCACTGCCATCATGCAAGTAATGATCTGTAGGTAAATAAGATTTGGTGTACGTCTTTCAGCTTTAGTATTGTGTGTGTGAAAGACTTTGATGTTTGGCATTTTTCATACAGAACACAGTTTCTGAAGAAGAGCTGAGGAGAGGGAGGACCCCTGGAATCATCACAGCAGTGGAAGATGGACAGGCCTCGTTCCATGTGACTCTAGTGATGCAGCGCTAGTAATTGAGAAAATGTGTATGTACACATGATGGGAATGCTTTACACTCTCATCATACTTTTTTTTACACTCTCAACAACACTTTTGCTGATTCAGAGACTGTTGGTGAACATTGGAGCAGATATCTGCAGTGCATAAGTACACTCACTTAAAAATACATTGAATTAAAGAAGTTAAGATCAGATTTTACAATCCTTCAAGTACTGGAGTCACTTTTTTATTTTTCCAAAAAAACCTGTGTTAGTTGTGTAGAGTTTTACTTTTTTTTTCTTGTTTTGGGATTATACTTTTACTTTACAAATAATTTGTAAGAACATGTATTTTGTAAGGAAAATTACTTTGTAAAAACAATTTATATTGTAAGTACAATGTGTTAAATTGCTAAATTGGGAGTAAAATCCTTTAATAAAATGTGGAATGTATTTTGTTGTCTGTTCTGTTTCTTATTGAGAAACTCTGCTAAATTAAGTTCAGTGAACTTGAAAATGTAAGATAAACTATAAAAAATTAGCAAGTCCAGTTTACTTGAAATAATTAGATGGGCCAACAATTTAACTCTTTCAACTAACGTAGAAACTTAGAAAACTAAGTCAATACAACTTAAATGAGTCAATGCAACAAGATAACTTGACTAAGTCAAGTTGAGTCAACAAATATTTTTTTACAGTGTTGGGTGGAGCTCACCTCCAGTGAGTTGAGTACCACTTGAGTAACACACACAGGTGCTGTAGTAAGGCTGCATGATTAATCGAAAAAAAGATTGTCAGCTCGATTCGACTCCTCACACTAGAGAGTCGCGTGGGAAGTATGATTTGCATCTGTGACGGCAGACATGATATGAGTCGTACTCTGCAGTGAAAGCAAAACTGAAAACACGCACACTTGTTTGGCATGCTGTCCCGGGAGAGAGCCCTGAGCTCATAAGGTCCTCGAGCCCGGGCCTCCCTCCCGTTTGCAACTACACGCTATGAATCATCTATTAAGCATTAGCAAATAGTGAATTCATTATCTGGTAATTATTAACTCTACATTAATCGACGTTAGTAAGCAGTTTAAAACTGCAGCTACAAATGCTCTATTCTTGACTTATAAGTACATTTATAATGTGCTTAATAATTGTACTTTCATAATTTGTTACTGATTAATTTTTCATTACTAAAGTATTGCATTATTTACAAACCATTTGTATTTAAGAGTAGTTGGTGGTTTTTAAGATCATTCATAATAAGTTACAAACTATTAAAATCAACATTTATATATTGTATTATTCAGTCATAATGGTTACTGTGTATGTTAATAAATGCTTTATTAACTCAACTTCATCTAGTTTTGTGACCTAATCTAAAGTGAGGACTATTCATGCTTTATAAATCCCTTATAAATGACAATTAAAGGCTCAGTATAAAATGAACAATACACGTTTGCAATCCTATCTAAATAATAAAATTACTGTAAAGTTTAAACATTGCTGAATAACAGGAGTGTCAAAGTACAGCATAAAATTATATAAAAAACAACAATATAATTTAACAATATAATATAATACAACATTTTAAAGTTATTTAGTGATGTTTAAACTGTACAGTAATTTTATTTTAGATAAGGTTGCAAAGATTTATTGTTCATTTGATACAGTTGAATTCAGAATTATTAGCCCCTTTTGATTTTTTTTTCTTTTTTAAATATTTCCCTAATGATGTTTAACAGAGCAAGGAAGTTTTTACAGTATGTCTGATAATATTTTTTTTTCAGGAGAAAGTCTTATTTGTTTTATTTTGGCTAGAATAAAAGCGGTTTTTAACGTTTTAAAGACCATTTTAAGGTCCATCAAACTATCATTATACAATAACTTGCCTAATTACCCTAACCTGCCTAGTTAACCTAATTAACCTAGTTAAGCCAAATGAATAGAAATTAGTAAAGTTGTTTATGTTCTTTTTTCCTGTTTAGAATAAAAGAGCCTTTATTAATCATTTATAAGGGATTTATAAAGCATGAATAGTCCTCACTTTAGATCAGGTCACAAAACTGGATGAAGTTGAGTTAATTAAGCATTTATTAACATACAAATTAACTATTAATATATGCCTGAGTAATGCAATATATAAATGTTGATTTGAATAGTTTATTAATCATTTACTAACTCATTCTGAATGATCGTTAAAAACCACCAACTATTCTTAAATAACTGGTTTGTAAATAATGCAATACTTAATTTAGTAATGAAAAAAATAATCCTTTAACAAAGTATGAAACACAATTAATAAGCACATTATAAATGTACTTATAAGTCAAGAATAGAGCATTTGTAGCTGTAGGTATAAACTGCTTACTAACATTTATTAATGTGGAGTTAATGCTTAACAAATAATGAATTCACTATTTTCTAATGCTTAATGGATGATTCATAGCATGTAGTTATTATAAAGTGCGACTGATTGCTCTTAAGAGAAAACTACTTACTAGGAGCATGTCTATGGAGCTAATTTGGATTAGTCAATTATTTTAAGTTGCAACTTTTTGGATGGTGGGAGGAAACCGGGGAACCTGGGGGAAACCCACATGAGCTTGTAGAGAACGTGTAAACTCTGCACAGAAATGTAACTTAGGGTATTTATAGTGGCTTAGGAATCGTCTCATTGGTGAATCATGAATTGAATAATGTGGGACCAACCACGAGCAATCATAAGCACGTGATGTATGTTATTTTATAAATGAACTTCACATATCGCATTGAAAAGTTATGATAAGCATTTGATGTTTTTTTCTTTCATAGCTAACACATAGTGTTGTGCTTAAGAATAAATGTTTAAAAGTGTAACTATAACTACTCTAGTCTATATAATGTTATAATGCAACAGGGAATCTGATAACAACAAATGTCTAATTTTATCAGTGAAAAAATGGTCTAATAATGTTGTCAATGACAAATGACAAGCATATGTCTCAAACATAATAATCCAACTTCAGAATTATGAATAGTTGTATTCTGATGTAATCACTTTACAGTGAATTAACAACCAGGTCAAATTTAAAGTCTGTTTAAGTCCAATATTTCAAGTCTATACAAAATTTAGCATTTTAACCAACAGTAGACCTACACATAGGCCTAATATTGTTGTTTTACCATATGTTTGAGAAAAAATAATAGACTACTCATATTGACTTTTATTGTACGTCTACAGAATCATGAAATAATTGTGATTCTCATTTTAGCCAGAATCGTGCAGCCCTAATTGGCAGCCCCATCCTAAAGTCATTCCATATGACCAGAGGTGGGGAAAAGTAATTTCATCTGTAGAGGGAAGGTTGTAAGATTAAAAGGGCAACTTGATTTTTATGTAGTGATACGACCGACCAGCGCTAAGTATATTGGGGGTGGATCCTCTAATTGTGGGTATTTGCGGTGTATAAAAGACTGTTTTGACACAGAACTACGCGCGTCTGTGTGTCTTTTGGGGAGTGACGTCATCTCCAGGGCGCCGTCTGAAAGGTAGGACCTGTTTGTGTGGGACTATGGCCAGCTGGTTGAGTGGTATTACATGCGTTATTTCGACTTCTATCTACAGTGTGGCTCGGGGAGCATTAAGTGAGACATTGATACTTTTTATATGAGGACTTTTGCACGCAATCAGTGGGTGCGGTGGATTGCCACTCGCAGGTATACTTTCAGTAACTTTACTAGTTTTGGGGATGGTGTCGGTTTGTATTGTGGTTTCAGTTACACTTAACATATGTTTATTGCAGTGATACGGGAGTCGGGAGGGTTGCAGCTGGCTTATTTGCTTCCAGTAAGTGTCCGCATCAGCGTTGTGGGAAAAGGTTTTTCTTCCTCTCCCTCTCTCTCTCCAGTCACGGTCCACGAGGCTGCGTCGGCCTGGTATTGCAGCGCCGCTAACGTGGGACTGAATGCTGCTGGGGTTTGGCGTTCAAGTCAGCGCGGCTGCAGTCTCTCTCCTTCCGGTGGTCGTGAGGCCGTACAAGAGATCTGAAATGAGTATAAATACAGCGATTTGATCCTAACTACTGTGACTTTCATTTCTAACCAGGACAATTTGTGTGGTCGGTTGTGGCGTCAGCCTTCATAGACGCAGTTCAATTGAGGTACTCGGTATCATAAATTAACGGGTTTAATTGTGACCATTTTGACAAGTCACCACTGTTATGTTGTTACATTTTTGGTTTTGGTTTCTTTGTCTTGTTTTGATTTAAAGTGGTGTTTGAGTAATTTTTATTTGTTTGATAGTTGTCCAGTTCTTCAGATAATGCTTATGTTGTGATTTTTCCTTTTAAGTAACGTGTTTTGTGATCTTTAGTGTTCTGATGTTGTGAACTTGCAATTGTTGAACTGGTCATATGCTACGCCGTGGGTGCTCATTTTAAGTGTATTCTCTCTCTGTCGGTGTGTGTGTGTGCGCGATTTTGTACTGGTTTTATCTCGTTTGTGTCTTCCTTCAGAATTGGGGTGTGCTGGTGTGGAAGATTTGTTGTGGTGTGGTGGTGGTGTAGTCTTCGCCTGCTCTGTCACAACTGGTGGTGTGGGGAGTGTGTCTGTGCATGTGCCTCCAACACTTAAAACCCAGTGCCACCAGTTCTGAGGAGGAAGTGCTGAGTGGAACTTGTTTCAAATCTATTGATGTTGCTTGTTCTGTTAACGTCAGAATTTGTAATAAATGTGAATTGAATTATTTAATTTCTTGTCTGAAGTCTAACTGAGCCACAACAAACTTGTGTGTCTAAAAACAGTTGTATAGAATAATTTAATGTGGGTCCCTGGCCATTAGTTTCCAGGGTGGCGTAGTCGTGCAATCAGCCGTTTCTGTATCCCTAAAAACAAACCTGCAATGCCACATTTACATGCATGTAAAAAAAAGAAGAGCAAATTTAGATTTTTTCTAATATTAAAAAGTCACAAATGTGTAGCATAAAAAGTAACAAAATCATTGTAGTTGCTAAATTTGTAAAGATTAGCATAAATAAATAAAAATTACTTGTGGGTCATCCATAACATACCATTAATATTAAGGTGGTGAATTGTGTTATGTTTACATTTCTTTTAAGGTAAAAAAAAAAAAAAGTATGATGAATTCTGTCCCTTTTTTTCTAACCACTTATTTACGCTCTTGGGAAGGTTCTCTCTTCCATATTTTTTTGGGGGGGGGGGCAGGGGGGACATGTCCCCTCCCATCCGAGGGTTGTCCCCCCTCCAAAAAAAAAGTTTAAAAAAAAATTGCACTGCATTGTGAAAAATATATGTATATACCTAAAATAATTGTATATGTAGAAAAAATGCATTTCGCATTTAAAATGCGTTTAGAAACTGTTGAGTTCCCCCTCTCCTTCCGCACAGTGGTTTGGTCCACTGCCTTTCCTGGTTCATCCCTCCGACTATGCGCACACACACAAGTCAGGTGCGTCTGTGTGGCCTCGGCTCAGTTCTAGGTGATCGTCAGTAAGGAGGGTACTTTATTCACTGTAAATAAAGCAACTATCTTTAATGTTGTTGATACAGACTCATTCATGAATTATTTGCAGTAAAAATGCTGATTACCGGTGTATTTTCCATGTGTCTGCTATATTAGCGACTGAAATATTATCTATCTAGTTAACGTTAGCTTCTTGCAAAGTGCACTGCAGCTAACGCGTCAAAGCCGTTTGCCATGCAATGTTTTATTTGTGACGAGTTGGCATAATTTTAACAACATAAACGGCCACAATTAGCATATTTTGTAGCTGTGCATTTGCTAAATGAGCACTGTACTACGTCCGAACTGACCCCACTGTATTTTTGTATTATCAATTCCTATTCTGTTCTCTTAAACAACAATTTAAACCTTTCTTTTAATTCCTTGTTTTTATTGTTGTGATTATTTTTATAGTTGTATGTACTTCATGTAAAGCACTCTGAATGACCATTGTGCTTAATCTTGCCTTGCAGTGACTAGATAAAATGACAGAGAAAAGGAAAGTGTACATAAGATCATTTTTCAGTGCACTTAAACGCCAATAAATACAAAAAGTTTACATATTAAGGCAATTTGGCTTTAAGAATGGGTGCTTATGAAAATACTAATGTCAATCACAGGCAAAAGAGAAGGAAAATATTGAGGGACAGCAGAACAGGGTCATTCAGATGTACAGTGTCAGGTAAGGGGGTGAAGGGATAATGAAAGAATGTTTTATTTGGATGAGCAGTTCTTTTAATGTTTTTAATGTTGTGGCTGTTCAGCAGATGAACCTCACAGGCTCACCTATTTACAATATCACTGTCGATTTAACAAGTGTAATGTAAACAAGTTAGTTTTTATGAGTTTAGAAAACATCTCTTCCTGCATTTCTTCTGCTTCAGGAGTCAGTCTGTTGACGGTACACACACATAAATAATCTGAAGAAAAATCTGCTGTCATTGAACCTGAGTCTCCATGCTGCAATAATAATGATAGAGCCAAAGTTTTTAACTGGGGACATACCTTTAGAAGTACAATTTGACTGTATTATTTGTGTCCCCCTCAAAAAATTGCTCAAGGGAAATTTTATAATTATTGTCCCCCCCTAGTGTTAAATGAGACTTACGTTCTTGCCCGGGACAGCATGCCAAACCAGCTTAAAACGCTAAGCATATCTAAGTGTGAACTCTTGAAACATTATTATGAATTAATAATAAGTTAATGTATGCGCTGATGTTGACAGAACACCATTGTTATTCAATGTAAACGCACTAGACAGATGTGCATAAGGAATTCATGAGTAGTTAAGAATGGGTTAATGATGATGTGCCCCTCCAAGTAAAGTCACAGTATAATTATACATTAAAAGTTCATGAGTTCATAATGCTTAAATTAAGCATAAACTAATTATTCACACATCAACTCACGTTGTAGTTAAAGTTAGTTAATGATTGACGCATGCATTAACTCATCATTAGGTCATAATAAAGTAGTTTAGTTTACATATTAACAAATCATTATTCATGTACTATTATTGTAAAGTGTTACCCAAAAATTTAAGTGCCATTACAAGACTATCCCAGGAATTTTGATAAAAAGTTTAACAAACAAGCGAAGTACACCTTGGAAAGAGAGATCAAAGTCGCCAAAAAGAACTACTCTGAAAAACTAAGGAGTCAGTTCTCTTCCAGCGACTCAGCATCCGTGTGGAAAAGCTTAAGGAATATCACAAGTTACAAGTCACCACCCCCAGCACAGTAGACAATGAACAACTTGCTAACGACCTGAATGAGTTTTACTGCCGGTTTGAGAAAACCCCCCACACCCACCCTGAACTGCTCTTCACACCACCATTAACACCTCCACCACCCCCCCGCCTCCCCCATACCTGCAATTCAGTTTAATGAAGATGATGTGCGCCAGGTCTTCCGGAAACAAAAGAGGAGAAAAGCACCAGGCCCAGATTTTATAACACCAGCCTGTTTAAAATCCTGTGCTGACCAACTGGCCCCCATCTTCACCCTGATCTTCAACAGATCACTGGAGGTGTGTGAAGTGCCCTCCTGTCTCAAACACTCCATCATCATACCCATCCCAAAGAAACCCAAACTTACAGGACTAAACGACTACAGACCGGTGGCGCTAACATCTGTGGTCATGAAGTCGTTTGAAAAGCTGGTGCTGGCCCACCTGAAGGACATCACTGAACCCTCACTGGACTCTCTTCAGTTTGCCTACAGAGCAAACAGGTCTGTGGATGATGCAGTCAATATGGGACTGCATTATGTTTTGCAACACCTAGACAGACCAGGGGACCTATGCGATGATCTTGTTTGTTGACTTCAGCTCAGCTTTTAACACCATCATCCCAAAACTTCTTCTGCCTAAATTAACTCAGCTCTCCGTGCCCACCTCTGTCTGTCAGTGGATCAACAGCTTCCTAACGGACAGGCAGCAGCAGGTCAAGCTGGGTAAATCCTCATCCAGTATCCGCACAATCAGCAAAGGCGCCCCCCAGGGGTGTGTCCTCTCCCCTCTGCTCTTCTCTCTGTACACGAATGACTGCACGTCAAAGGACCCCTTTGTCAAGCTCCTAAAGTTTGCAGACGACACTACCCTTATCGGCCTCATTCAGGACGGTGACGAGTCTGCTTACATACTGGAGGTTAAGGAGCTGGCTATCTGGTGCAGTCACAACAACCTGGAGCTGAATACGCTCAAAACAGTAGAGATGATAGTGGACTTCAGGAGAAACCCCCCTGCTCTCCCCCCACTGAGCATCATGGACAGCACTGTGGCTGCAGTGGAGTCATTCAGGTTCCTGGGCACCACCATCTCTCAGGACCTGAAGTGGGACACTCACATTGACTCCATTGTCAAAAAAGCTCAACAAAGGCTGTACTTTCTTCGTCAGCTGAGGAAGTTCAACATCCCAAAGGAGCTTCTGAAACAGTTCTACACCTCCATCATTGAATCAGTCATCTGCACTTCAATAACTGTCTGGTTTAGCTCAGCTACCAAATCTGACCTTCGAAGACTACGTCGAATAGTTAGGACTGCTGAGCGAATCATTGGTACAACCCTCCCTACTCTCCAAGAACTGTACTTATCCAGAGCGAGCAGAAGGGATGCCAAAATCACTCTGGACCCCTCACACCAGCACACTGCCTCTTTGAACTGTTACCTTCTGGTCGACGCTACAGAGCACTGCGCACCAGAACAGCCCGACACAGAAACAGTTTCTTCCCTCAGGCAATCCATCTCATGAACACTTGATGATAATAATCGTGGAACCAACATCACTACTTGCAATACACTCTTACACACACACATACACTTATTTAACAACACACTTTACATGCCAATTTGCACATAACAGCTGCACATATAATGTTGTATATAGTAATATGCCTGTACATACACTTGTCCATCTGTATATTTGCATTTAACACTTACTTCTATTTTTTAAAATATATTTATTATCTGTTTTTTGTCCTGTCTCTGTATTTCTGTTGCACTGTAGAAGCTCTGTCACCAAAACAAATTCCTTGAATGTGTGAACATACCTGGCAATAAAGCTCTTTCTGATTCTGATTCTGAAAAGATCCTGCATCATCACATCCTGCCACAATAACCTTTAAGCTACATCTGTTTTTTGTGTTCCTAACCACATCATGCACAGAACACATGCATTACTTCCTTAGCTTAACAAAAAATATTTAAAGTAATGATGAATGACACCATTCTTATTTAAAAACATGATTAAACTACTGTAACTTATTGATACACCTGCAAACTTGAGAACCATCAGTGAAAAGTGTACTCTTTATTGTGAACTGCAAATTGTGTTTTAAAGTTAAACAAAGCTTGTACTTCCTGTTTTTAAGCTTTATTTGAAAGCCAACCAGCTCAAATGAAAAAAGTGATTGCACCCTGTGGTTATGTTATGCCTTGTTACTTGTCCTAGCAAGCTGAAGCATGCTTTGCAACTTTAGAAACAAGCCTTTTTTTTGTATTGTATGTTTGAGTTCCAGCATTTAGTCTTTGATATATATATATATATATAT
>CAIGQQ010007714.1:0-10434 GCA_903798035.1 Danio albolineatus
ATCCAACGAGTCAAAGCGGACAAAATCGTCACTTCCTGATTAACTGGCGCCAAATATCAATAGTAAAAATGTAATTTGCTGCAGTAGGAGAAGCTGCGTTAATCTTTTCTTCATTTAATAAATGACTTGTGCCTCAGAAGTCCATCCTGACACGCAGTAAATGCGCGGTGGCGTTTCAAGGTGTCAGACGCGGAGCACAGACGCTCTTGATTCTGGAGGTCATTAATAATATAATAATACAACTACTTAAACGGTAAGATGTTTTAGAATGACCAAAACAACATTTCAGATGTTTTACAATGTGTTCAGCCGGCTGGTTTGATCATTTGCACCCATTTTTATCATCACATGATCTCTTATAAGAAAATCACATGACCTTGTTTAATGCACATACTGGAATTTGAGCGCTAAAAGTGTTTCCATCGTAGTTTATTTTTTATTGAATAAAAAAAATATCCTACTCAGTTATGCTCATACATTTTTTTGCGCATTTTCGAAATTTATGCGCATCATGGCGTTTCCATCAACCGTTTTTTATTTGCATATCCAAAACGTGAATAAAAATAGGTGAATGGAAACATAGCTAGTGTTTTGCTGCAATATGCAGTGCTCAGCAGGGATGTCCCGATCAGGTTTTTTTGAGTCGTTTAATTGTATCTACCGATACCGAAACCAGATCCGATACGTCTATAATACATAATAAAAGAATAAAGAAGAGCAAAAAAAACAGATTCAGGATGTTCCTTATTTTTAATTTTTAATTTGATTCGACTTTTTTTAACATTCAACAACTCTGTTAACAAGCAGAGCACTTCTGTGAGGTAGCTTGAACCATCCAGTAATAAATAAAGTCTTCACTTTTGGACTCTAATATAAAAACAAACAGCACCTTAACTTAAAATATCCAGCAGGCAGTTCCAAGCTTACATAGCTCACAGTTTGCTAAGGCAATGTTGTCGTCATCAACTTTAGAATTCCTCCAGACCGCAGACATACTCGAGCTTACCGCTTCAAGCTGCTTCCGTGTTCTACTTTGCCAGCATTTAGCCAATAGCGTCTCTGCAACAAAGTGATGTCATAGCGCACGTGTTGCTGTTTCTGTGTAAAGTCAAGAAAGAGGTCTAACTCGGTGTCACCGCATAACTAAAGATGTGTTCAAAAATAATGACAATGCATATATATTCGAGTCCTGATTGGGAAATAACCGCTGAAAGCGTGTGATCGGGCGCGATTTCAGATCACATGATCAGATCTGGACATAATTGCATAATTGCATAATTGAGCACACTCCGTTTTGAAAAAGTTCCTCCATTTCTCAGTGAATATAGGTCATATTTTTTGGTGTATTTGAACAAAACAGATTTATTAAACAGATATATTTATTAAAATCATATTTTAGTCACCGAACATCTTAAAAAATGGCAATACAATTAAATTCATGCAAAATGTTGGAGAAAAAAAAATACAAGCTACAAAAATTCAACTAAATTTGATACATTTTTTAATTCTCTTGAATTTTGCTCTCTTTAAATCCTGTTTAATAATTTTCTATAACGTACATTTGTGTGTGCTAATTTTGAAGCATTATCATGAGTTATTTAGGCTGCATTTACACTGCAGACCTTGATGGTCAATTCTGATTTTTTTGACGACCCGCTTGCATCATCTTTTAAAAGTGACTTATATCTGATTGTCTGTATTTACACGGCACAAAGCAAAAGGTGCAATGAGCAAGAAAAAGATAAAATATATATATTTTTTAAAAAGAACTGTTAACTGACAGCTTTAATTTTTTTAAATTCTTTTTTGACAGGTTGTTTTACTTTAGTTTATGGCAAAATAGTTCTCATTTGGTCATCTTCTCTTAATCTAGGCTGTTTTAAACCAGTAGGCATCTTAACGTCATTTCCATGGCGTGATTTATGCATGTGATGCATGCAACAGGTTTAGTTTAGTCTATATTGTTTACTTGGCGGACATTACACCGTCTTACTCTGTCTCTCTCTTTGTCTCGGTCTCTCTCGTTAACATGCTTGAATATTTGTTTTACATGATAAATTTAAAAGACTTTTAGTCCTCGTGTATGAGATTTAAGGTTTGGGACTCCGCTCAAGACTGTTCTGAAATGAAAGCATCAGAGTTGACGTCATTCGCTACAGTTTATAATGATGCGCGACTCGCATTGATAGGTGATCATCTGATCTGACTGCTTACACTGCAGACACGAGGGCACAGATCCGATTCATATTGGATAAATTTCCACATATGAACAAGGCCTGAATCTGATTTGCATAAATCAGAATCCATGTGGTTTTACTTCCTGCTTACACGTACATGGGCCATATCCGATCTTTGCCACAGAGGAGAAAAAAAATCTGAATTGGCTCACCATGCAGTGTAAATGCAGCCTTAGTTATTTAGCTCCAGATTTGGCTTCAGTACTGACTAATCTAACGTATACGCACACATATAATATTGTAAAGCTTCCTATAGGAAATATGAGTGTAGGGGTGTACTCATGCTGAGCACTCTGTATATTGCTATATGAATATAACCTCAGCCGATGACTTGAACAGCTCGATAGGACAGATTTAATAGGACGGTAATCTGCATAAATGAAACACAGAGGGTTTGTATTTGTGGCGCGAGTAGAAGTTGAATAATCAAATAAAAATGATTAACACAAGATAGTCCTCACTGCCTTTTTTAAGGAAAATTAATTTATCACTGCAATTTTTGAGAGAACACAGCATATGATTATATCAGGGGTCTCAAACTTGCGGCAATAGTTTGTGGCCCCCGCCTTAATTTGAAAGTTTAAATGTCAGTGCGGCCCGCGAGTTTGATATGTATGGAGCTATACAGCGTAAAGCCCACTGCTAGCAGTGTCTGAGCTGTTCTTCAGCAGTTAATACTGCACTCAGAGAACAAAATCATGTCTATACATGCAAGTTTCAAGGACACAAGATCTTTATCCTTCAACCTGACACGCCGAGATCCCTTCTCCATTGTCCTTAATGAAAAAGCAGAGCTGTCAACTTCTTCAGAGCTTCAACATAATGGAGATCCTACTCTTATAAAAAATATAAAAAAACGCACACCCCTACATGTACTCAAATATCCAAATAGACACAAATAAAATAAAAAGCCTTTCATTATAAAACTTTTCCACCAGTTTTCTTTTGCTTATCTTCGATCTCCTCTAGTGTATCCCATTATTTTCTTTTTCTTAAGATAAAAGGCTTCCAGACGTCTTCAAAAAACCGTACATCTGTCTTTAATATCATGTTATTTTCTCCAGTGACATATTTATTGCCATTTCCTTAGGCCCCCTCCCTTTACTCACTGCCTCCAAATTTTTCCTAATGAACGTTTAGCTTGTAAAAAAGATATCAGCACATATATATATATTCTCTTCTTATTTAAACATTGCTGGAATATAAATGGAATATACACATGGTTCAAATGACATTGATTCATTTACCTATAATGTTCAGCGCTGCCTTCTGGGATTTCAGAACACTTCAGACTCCAATGATATTACGAAATTAAATTTAGGACTAGAACCTAAAGTTCGTCAAGGAACTTTGATGGTGGCTTGAGAAAGCCAACCTGACTGCACTAGGACTGGAAATGGCAGTTGGAAGGAAGCACAGCGGTTGCTAATTGGTTGCTAGGCAGTTGCTAAAATGTTTATGGCATTGCTAGGTGTTTGCTAATCAGTTGCTCAAATGGCAACGCTTATGTACATGTTTGATCAAATGCTAATACCTAGTAGGCATTTCTAGCATATGTTATTGCACTTAGATAATCATTAATAGAATGTAGCTAATCGTTATTAGCACTTGGCTTATCATTGTTACCATGCACAGTACACAGGAAGTCTTATTTGCTAGCATGAGTCAAACAAGCCATTACCCAGGTCCCTATGATGTTCTGATGATGAGATATTGCTGTATTTAAATGGTTGCTATGTTAGCTTGTTTAATTGCTATGGGGACAACTGGCAGCTTAGTGATGATACATCAAAGTCTCTAATGAGTGATATAAATCAATATGAGTGATACAAATCATAGTTCATGCTTTTATGACTTCTAGGCTGGATTACTGTAATACTCCGTTCGCTGGCTGCCTAGCAATCTCTATTAACAAACTTCAGCTAGTACAAAGTGCAGGTGCCCGAGTTCTTACCAGGTCTAGAAAATATGATCATATCACCCCAATTTTATCCTCCTCACATTGGCTGCCTGTTAAGTTTCGTATTGATTATAAAATATTGCCTCTTAGCTATAAAGCTTTAAATTATCTAGCTCCTGTTTACCTAACTAACCTTCTGTCTCGCTACAATCCAACCCGCTCTTTAAGATCTCAAAACTCAGGGCTTCTTGTAGTACCTGGAATAGCAAAGTCAAGTAAAGGAGGTCGAGCCTTCTCATTTATGTCTCCTAAACTCTGGAATAGCCTTCCTGATAATGTCCGAGGCTCAGACACACTCTCGCAGTTCAAAACTAGATTAAAGACCTATCTTTTAAGTAAAGCATACACACAATGCAGCACATAATGCTATGATGCAGAGTGTGCTCTACGCAGGTGAGCTAGCTTGACAACCACCTGTAGGACACACTCATCCAGACTTAAATGTACCACATATTTTGTTAGAAACACTGATATGCTTTACATGTTTGTTTCTATGCCTGTTTAAATAACTACTTTTTTCTTTTCTAGCACTTCATTTTTGCATCTCATTTAAATACACTATGAACAGCAGCTGCGCTAATTATTTCTTTATTCTCTTTTTCCACCTGGGCATACTCATCCCGAGGCCCCCAGAGATTATGCAGCACCATTGATGCAATCCAAGATCTGCGAAGAGAGGATGCCAAGGTATCCATAATCCTGGACCAGGCCGTATCCTGAGCTGATGCTGTGGTGGTCATAGAGAAGCGGTGAGCATGAGGCTGATTCCTGAAAGACCACTGTGTCAGATGAGTCTCCGCTTGATCCAGTGCCCATCTAAGCCTGATTTCTCTCTAGGCTTTTTTCCTTCACTTCATCAATTAGTGAAGTCTGTTCCTCGCCGCTGTTGCTTCGGGACTTGTGGAGCTGCGCATCGATGGATTTGCTCTTAAGTGTTCACTTTCAGCAGTGAATTTTAAAATACACTGAATTGAACTAAACTAAACTTTAACTCTGAACACTGGACTGGCACAGCTTCATTTTACTAGAAATTCTATGTTCATTGTAAAAGCTCTAGAGAAATAAAAACGAATGAATTGAAAAATCAACCCTTTCACAGAGATGGGTTGTGGCTGGAAGGGCATCCGCTGCGTAAAACAAATGCTGGATAAGTTGGCGGTTCATTCCGCTGTGGCAAGCCTGAATTAATAAAGGTACTAAGCCAAAAAAAAAAAATGATGGTACAGTTCGATACGCTTTCATGGCCATTTCCTCTGTCTAAAAGCGTACCGAACTGAACCATACCGTACCACTTTGCAAAGGGTACCATACCGTACCTTTGCAAAGGGTACCAAGGGTACCAAAAGGCAGAGCTGAGCGCAACCCAAGGCAACTGGTTTACAGAGACACGTCATTCACTCGCGCAACAAGCCAGAATGAAAACAAAGAAACCGCCATGACACAGCCGAGACATTACACCGAAATAATATATACATAGAGCCATGGTCGACCCGAGCTCAAACAAACCTTGCTGTTGCCTTGATGAACAGCCACAAAGCCAACAAGAAGAGAAGATCCTCCCTGTGCCCCGCAGTTTTTTTTACAAGCCTGTCTAAAGCGCGAGCCGTTTCGATTTGTCGCTTGCGCTCACATGCGCGTCTATATTTGAAATAACAAACTTCTATAGCTGATCGTAATAACGTGCGCTAGATTATTGACGTGCTTTTGAAACCCGATCCTTTCAGAAACAGACAAACGCGAGACTGACACGTGCAAAAACAAAGGAGAAGCCGGAAAAAACAAAAGGAGCAAATTTTTTTTTTTAATCAAGCATGAACAAACTGCTACATTTAACTATTATCATCACCTTTTGGACAATTATGAACTTGGTATGACGGAGTTACTTTGAACTGGTGAAGATTAAAGATACAGCTTAGAGGTTTGCACTGACTGTGGGCTATATTTAGTGTTGTTTTTTTAACCTAAATAAGGACTAAAGGTCTGTTGAGTGTAGTTTTTCTGTAATTGGTAACATATCGGAGACTGTGAGGGGCTGTATGTGTTCATATATGCTGACTTTATTTACTTATTTTATTTATATATTTTTATTTTATTTATATATATAAATAATCGTAGACAGAAGGTTATTTTGCATCATTAATCTGCTGTTATAATCAGATCATGTTCAAAGAAAGGTTAGTAATGAACATTTATACACCAGTAATCATGAAATAGAAGTGCTTCTCATATGATATGTAAACGACCCATACAGCTTAACTGTAGACATTTCCTCCAGCGAGAATGACGTCGACTGAAAATTTCTGTCCCACACCACGCCCACCAAAAGAGTACCCTTGGTACCCTTTTAGCAGTGAAAATGCAAGTCTGATAAAGGCATCCCATACCGACCCTTACCGTACCGTACAGTACCACTCAGTGGAAACGGGCCAATTGACCAAATTTAGACCTTGTAGCATGAACGGCCTAGGAGGAGATACAATGTTTTCAAGGACAGAGTAGTATAGCAGTATGTTGGCTTTCTCAAGCCAACATAACAAGCGTCATTAGCTGTGTTTCTATCCAAAGTTTGACGAAGATCTAATTGTTTTTTTGTTTTGAGTAAATATGTATCAGACTCGCACTGTAAAACATCTGTGTGTCAAAATCCTGATTAAAATGGAAATCGCAATAGAACTCAAGAGAATCGTGATCGGTTTCTTTTGTCCATATCGCACAGCCCTAATTAGACCTGAGCACAGCTAGTGATATTGTCAGTAACTATAACTCACATAAGCTAGTTATTTCGTCAACTGTACGGCTGCATTTTTGAGAGAGTAACAAACGTTGCTTTAGCAGTCCCGCACCACTAACAGTGCTTCACTATAAACATGTCAGACCTCAGTCAGGCCACTCTGTGCTGCTCTTGCTGTAGCGGGTGACTTTCACCACAAACCTCCACTGATACTCAAGAAAACCAACCACTAACACAACTGCATAAACACATACACACACATGCATCACCTCTGCCCATGTATGACAGAAAAACAGTGTGGTCTCTGTGGCTCTGCATGAACGTAAAAGCTGCCTCGAGGATGAATCAACACACACAACCACACACCACTGACCATGCCGGACCACCACGGACTGCTTTAAAGAGCTCTAATTGTGACCTTTTTGCAAGATGCAATGTTGTGTTTCAGCTTAAAACATATTTGTCAATGTTAGCATAAGAGGGAAATGTAGCTGCTCTTGCGCCTGTGCCTTTAAATGCAAACGAGCTGGTCATCCCACCCACTCATTTCACTTCCGATAAGGATAATCCGGGTCACATATCAGGATAAACAGAGAAAATGAGACAGAAACTCAGAAACAATGAAGCAGAGACTCACAAACACCACAGTAAGATGAATGAGTCACACACAAATACTGTTACAACGTTCGATGGGTGCACACAAGTAAACACAAACAAGCATTAACATTTTTGCAAGTTGCACTCATCTAGATTGCAGCGATATACTTAGTACGATAACACTTTACAATAAGGTTGTATTAGTTAAAGGTGATGTATGTGGGTTCATGACTCTTCTAAAGCATGAAAAACATGCTGAGTGAACATTCTTGTTTATCTGAAAAACAATGCTGAAGTCAGATATTCTGCTTTGAGGATGTGCGTGACGTGCCGGAACGTCTGTCTTTGATTTGGTCCTTTAACCCACCCAATGCCAGTTCAGCCTATTATACTTCAGCCCCCCTGGTTGGCTTAAAACACTATTTTATTCATTCAGTCATGAAGGCTCTCAAAGAGAGACCGAAATGCAACCTCCGGTGGACAGTAGCAGCCTCCGAAATGAGACACAGATTCAGAGTTCGACATGAGGTGGTTATTAATTAGCAAATAATATAAATATTATGAACGTAAACATTAGGAGAGCAGGTTACATTGTAACTTCATGCACAGCAAAAATTCCAGTGTTAAATATAGTGTGATTTTTTTGGTGTTGTTCAGTGTTAAAACCGGAGTACGTTTTAATCCACGAGGGTTTTTTTTTTCAATGTTAAACTTGTAACCCAATATGCAGTGTATTTCCCACTAGTGATGGGAAGTCCAGTTTTTTTTTTTTCGTTTTTTTCACTGTTATCCGTCACACACACCAATTGATAATATAGGAAAAAAGGAAACATATTAACACTTTAAAGGATAACACACTCCAGTTCGATGTAAGAATAAACTCTTACTGTGTTAAAATGAACTCTGGGAGTAATGTACAAATTTCACACTTTAGAAAGTGTTATTTTAGCTCCAAAATGGAGGGAGTCCATTGAGTTAAATGTACACAGATTTTTTTTTGTGTGTCTTAACAACATGCTACGTGATGAGATACGCGGTGATGAGCAATTTGCCTGTTTGCACTAGGGATGGGCATTTGTGATCATTCTTCATTTCGATTAATCCACAGGTTTGAGAAGCGGTTAATCGATTAATCGAGGGGGTGGAGCTTAAGCAAGAGGCGGGGCGTGTGTGCGTCAAAGCCACAATTAAATAACAACACATTTAAAAAATGTATTTTATTTAAAGCCCTGTTAAATACGTTGTTGATAAAACTGACAGGATTCAGGAAACAATTAAATCAACATTGTTGGGTTATGGGGAAAAAATCACCATCAATATTGGTTAACACAGTAAACATTTAAAGAAGCGTGAGGCATGTAGGTTTTCTACATGACGCATTGTAAATAACATTAATCAAAGCCTAGCGACACAATATCTAAATGTTATATTACAAATTGTGTTTATCTACACAAAATGCATGTAGGCTTGAACTACATGCCAACCAGAAAGTAGTGGATGCGCATGCCCGGCGCTACAGGGGAGCAAAAGCTGGCTGTAGAAAGAATTTGTGTCCCCTCAGTCCAGAGATCTCGTCTCCGCGTCAGGCCAGGGTGCCTGCAGCAGCGCACTCGTTCATCACATGTAATTCTTTAAAAACAACTCTCTTGAGCTCTAAAGGGAAAAGCGCAAAATTAAAGTGCCGTTTTAGCAGAAACGCAACTGCCTGTCATTTTTACATTCAGTTTTCAGTTAGGAGTTAATATGTAGCCTAATAAAAATGTTCAATTGGGCACTGCACAGTCCGACAGTAGACTACACTATAAGTAATATTATAATTTATTATATTCATTATTATTAATATTATTACAATTAAGCTATAAATTTGACAAAGCGCAGAACCCTTTTTCTGCTTTCATTTTGACATCGCTAAAGCGCACCTTTGTTTAAAAGAAACATCCCATTTAGCCGCAGCAGTCAAGTTAGGACACTTAAATAATGCCTTTTGAGTTTAAAGATAATCAGCCTGCGAAGTTAAGTTTACAGTGTTATAAATGAAAAAGGTATATAGTGTGCGTAAGTGAATTTGCCGCAGATCAACGTGCGCTGCAGGTATAGGCTGAATGAAAATATTTAAAAAATATAGCTATGTAGGCTAAATGTGGGCTATATGCTATTTGCTTATGCTAAATTACACACCAGAAAATATATTGTAGGCCTGTTTTAACGGCTTAAATACAGTTAGCATATAGATATTTTTTTATTGTAGTTAATGCCCCTAAAAATGTAACCTGAAAACAAGTTATTAAAATAAGCCTAATAAATAAATAGAATGACGGGTATTGGCCTAATAGCCTAATGGTTTATGGTGGCATTTTTACAAATGCCAACCGGACACAAAAAACCCACTCATGATAACATAAATCTAGCATAACATAACTTTATTTTTACCTTTAAGCTATATGACATCCTGGCGCCGGGCCGGCCTGGCATGAGTCCTCGCAGTGACTGTTTTGCACGATAGGACATTATTGTGGGGCTCGGCGTAACTCATTAAACGTTTGAAACCTTCACCTTTAACAAAACTAATAGGCAGCAAGTCTTTTACTGTCATTTACGCTATTAGCCGCGTCATCTTCTCTGCTCTGCCTGCGTCGCATTTCTGTCTGATGGTGAATTCTCTTCTGCTTGTCTGATTGTAGGTTATGTCACCGGCATCATCTCTTTTTTTGTGTTAATGTGTAAGATGGTAACTTATCGAACTCGTAGTGTGGCGCTGCACATCTTACACTTGACTTGAAGTGTTGCCAGACATCGCTGCGCACTTTAGAACTGTCTTTATAATAGAACGCGAATGTGCGCGTCTGTGTGCTACTGTATACGTCCACCTGTCATGTGCCCGCCGTATCGAGGGGCTGAGTGGTGCGTCT
>CAIGQQ010007716.1:0-14555 GCA_903798035.1 Danio albolineatus
GCTCGCCTGATCTCCCTCCTTCGCTTTAAACCCAAGTCCCAAACCGGCCCTCAAAGCCTTTAAGAAGTTGAAGAACACCTTTAGTATGATCCTTCTACTTAAATATCCTTGCACTTATTTTTCTAAGAAGCTTTCCCCGGTGAAGCATAATTATGACATCTGGAACAGATTGCTTCTTGCCATCAAGCTCGCTCTAGGAGTGGCGGCATTGGCTGGAGGGTGCGGAACAACAATTTACAGTTATAACTGATCACAAGAACTTGCAGTACATCCGAAAAGCCCAAAGACTGAATCTCCGTCAGGACAGATGGACCTTATTCTTACCCAATTTCGTTACTCCATCACATGTCGACCTGGTACCAAGAATGGCAAGACTAATGCCCTCTTTCATCTACACACTCCAGACAACCCTTCCGAACCAGAACACATAATCTCTCCAGCCCTCATCGTCAGTCTCACAAACTGGACATTGGAAGAGAAACTACATGCCGCCACCCTCAATGAGCCTGCTCCACCGGACATGATACATCAACTACCGGGCTTTGGACACCCTCTCACTCCTCCATACTGTTACTGGTGACCAAGTATGACTGAGGATGTCAACAGGTACATTCAAGGCTGCTCAGTTAGTACCATGTCTAACACCCCACGTCATCTGCCCTCAGGAAAACTACTACTCTTCCAGTCCCACGGAGACCCCGGTCCCATATTGGAGTGGACTTCATTACCAATCTACCCAATTCTGAAGGTTCTGAACACATGCATCCTAGTTGTAGTTAATCGCTTTTTCAAGGCCTGCAGATTAATTCCCCTCAAGGAATTGCATACTGACTTTGACACAGCTGAAATGTTGTTCCATCATGTCTTTAGAAATTTCAGGATCCCAGAGGAGATTGTGTCAGACCGGGGTCCCCAATTTATATTGAATGTCTGGAAAGCTCTCCGGGTGTTCCCTCCATTCATATTGTCAGGATGACCAATACAGCTGGAGGCAGTTCCTCCCCTGGGCCGAGTATGCACAAACTTCCTCCATCAGGAATCTACTGGATTAACTCCGCTTCCCCTGTTGTAGGCTAAGTCCCCACTACATTGGTCCTTTTAAGATCCTGAGGCAGATCAACGATGTCACGTATCAGCTCCAACTTCCACCCATGTATGGAATTCAACCCACATTTCTTGCATCACTATTAAAACTGTTTCTGTTTAACCATTCATTCATCATTCATTTTCCTTTCGGCTTAGTCCCTTTATTAATCCGGGGTCGCCACAGTGGAATGAACCGCCAACTTATCCAGCATTTTTTTACACAGCAGATGCCCTTCCAGCTGCAACCCATCTCTGGGAAACATCCATATACACTCATTCACACTCATACACTATGAACAATTTAGCCTACCCAATTCACCTATAGCGCATATCTTTGGACTTGTAGGGGAAACCAGAGCACCTGGAGGAAACCCACGCAACCACGGGGAGAACATGCAAACTCCATACAGAAATGCCAACTGAGCCAGCTGAGGCTCAAACCAGCCACCTTCTTGCTGTGAGGCGATTGTGCTTTTTTAAAGATTTGTCACTAAGGGGGTCTGAAAAGTCGTTAAATATAGGGATGAAGTCACTAAGTTGGCAACACTGAGCGGAACGCATTCTGTACAGTACAGGAGACAAAGCACGGAGGAGATTGTTTGACAATGGTCTACAGCCAATCAGGATGCAGAACACAAAGCGCTGTATAAAAAAGCATGTCAAGTTGCACAAACAAAATCAGAGAAACTGTGAGACCGCAAAAGGTGAACCGCTTTATGGCAAGGGACCACTGTACACCAAAGTAAATGTTACAGAAAAAATGTAAATAAAATCTTAACAAGCGGCAAAAATCAAGAGTAACATACACATATAAAAGTTAATAAGAAATTTAGTACTTTTTAATTTTTATTTTACAATAATTTTCTGTTCCAGAAAGATGTCAGTGACCAAAAACTTATTTTAATGAATATAACTGTTTAATAAAACTGTTTTGTATAAATACACCAAATTCAATGAGAAATAGATAAAATTATAGATTTGCAAACTCGATCCTGCAGATTTTAGCTCATACTTGTCTCACACCTGCACAGATGTTTCTAGAATGCCTTGTAAGAGCTTGGTTAGCTAGCCCAGGTGTGTCTGATTGGTGTTGGAACTAAACTTTGCAGGACACCGACCCTTCAGGACAGTTTGGACACCCCTGGTATATATATTTAATCTTTAATCTATTTTTTATCTTTAATTGTATCTCCCCTATATTTAAATCTGAAACAGCCATATATATGAACAATTAAAAAAATGATTGCACATTTAATTAAACATACATATTTTTAATTCTAATGATTGGGAAATATATGTAAATGGCCAAGAGCATGCAGTGTGTCATCATTACCAGCGATTTAATCCTTGCAGATCGCTGGAGAACTACACATCTGTCACTGAACTGGACTACAAATACCATGATGCACCTCACACACCACAGCTGGTGACTCATCATGGACTGATTACCTGGACTTTATATTCACCTCACACACACACACACACTTTGCTAAGTTAACCTGTAGCATTACAACGCATTTTCCTGTTGCCTGGTCTTTCCATGCCTGACGACCCTCACCTTGTTCATTTTCTGCTGTTTGCCATTTGTACCAATCTCTTTGCCTGTGACCCCAACTACTCTTTTGCCTGGAGTGTTGAGGTACCAGTGGTTCAAACCACTCTGGTGGATCAGGTGGTTCTGGGTCAGGAGGCACTGGTTGTTCAGACAACCCCAGTGGGTCAGGACGCTTAGATTAAGGTGGCACTGGCAGTTCAGACAACCCCAATGGGTCAGGACACTCAGGATCAGGAGTAGGGATGGCTGACGTGAAATTGATCCCGAAGAGATCCCAAAGCGCAAGTGTTTCAAAACACTGCATCGTAGCATGATCCGAAACACCCAGGTCACTTGACTAAAGTGTTTCGAAACACCTGGTCATGTGGCTAAAGCGATTCAAAGCATCAATCAGGTATAAGGCCTTTTCGAGACCTGGCGAATCTGTGTTTGACTGACTGGGTCAAAAAAAACTTCTGTCTATGACCTAGTGGACTGTGCGTGTGCGCGTTGAAACTGTGCTCCAAACTCCAAGCTCCAGAATTTTGGGTTCGAATCCCGACTTGTTCAAATACTCCGAAATCATGATTTTATGTATTTTAATCATGTTACAGTTTTATGGTGTGGTCTAGATAGGATCAATTGACTTTTGTAACACTGTTTAACAATAGTTAATATTTTTACAGTACTGTGATGGTTGGGTTTAGTTTTTGGGTAGACATTAATAAAATACAATAAATGGGAAATTTAATGAATGAACAATCGTGACACAACCGTGTCTGATCTAGCAACAACCCTGTTTTTGACCAAAACAAGACATATTTATTCACAAAATGTTTATTCGTATGTCAGACCGAGTTGAAACAAAATGATACAAGAACAGAGCAATTCCAACTGAAGTTAAAGCTTATCAAAATACCTGTATTTGCCTGGATTCAAACCCACCTGACTATGCATTGTAGTCAGGAACCCTAACCGCTCCACTGCTCAACTGTTCTGTGCTGGAGCTGTTCCAGTGCGATACACAGAAAAATAACCACTAGGTGTCACCGTACACTGGGGTTTCGAAACGTTTCGAAGCTTCGACACATTTGCTTCGACTGTTTCAGTGTTTCATGAAGCCTTGCTTTACTCACCACTAGAGTCAGGTGACACTGGCAGTTCAGACCACGCCAGTGGATCAGGAGGCTCTGGTTCAGGAAGCACTGGTGGTTTATACAACCCCAGCAGGTCAGGAGACTTTGGGTCAGCAGGCACTGGGTAGTCATGGATCTGGCAGCCTTGGAGAGTCACATGGCTTCCTGAGAAATCACATGGCTCTGGCAGCAGTTTGAGGTGAGTATTTGATTCTTTACTTAATACTTTCAAGTATTTTTAAAATACCTGTGAAGTGGTTTGCCATGCATGTGGGTTTAAAACACAGTTAATAAAATGTGCTTTAATGTTACTTGCACTCAACACCCCTGCTCTTTTTTTAAATAATTTTTGTGTTTAATGTCACCACAGTGTAGAGGTGCTTCAGTTCCCACAAAATTAAAATATATTATAAAATATGTGTCTATATACTCCTTGTGTTTCAGCACTTATTTAAATCTACAGACCGCTGCAGCGCAGAATACAGAGAACACGAAACACAAAAGATGCTGGATACAAATTCCAATGACAGCACTCGGTTGTCCAGTTACTGTAAAGTTTACTCATTTTTAGTTGTTCATGATGTTGATCTTGATTCATGCAGTGTCATTCTTTTATTTAATTACATAAAGATATTGATTGTATGAGCTAATGAAAATATGTTAATTATTGTAATAAAAATATCTTGTTTGGTTTACATTGATTTAATGGAAACTACATATAATCAGGGCTTGACATTAACACCCGTCTACCTGCCAAATGTGGGTAGATTTCAGCTGTGGCAGGTTAGACAGCCACTCCCACTAGCCACTTTGACTGGTTGAAATTTTTTAAATAGCCAGTTCATAGGCTAGTTAACAGGTGATCTGGGACTTTTAGCCTGGACAAACTACTGTGCTTAGTTTTAGATACATTTTTAAAAATTTCAATTATTTTTTTAAGAACATTTTTGTTGAATAAAAAGTGTATGTACAGTATGCAGTTACTGCAGTGGCCAGAGAAAAGAATGGGTAAATCCTGATAGTGTTGAGCCCTGAAAAGTCCTGTGAAATAAAACTAATTGCAATGCAACATTATGAAACCACAACACATTTGCTCATGCACACTGAGCAAGTTCACACACACAAAAAAAGTTAAACGAATAATGAGGTACTAAATTTAAATTAAGTAATTTTAGCATGCCAAAGTCAAACTTATGCAGTTAAAAAATACTGTCTCAACAGCAAGATTGTGGCTAGTGAAAATAGCGAGTGGCTAGTAACTACTATCCACAGTAGTTGGTGATTAAAAAAGTTAATGTGAAGCCCTAGATATAATTTAGGCAATTAAACTTGCAATTATGCAGCAAATACATTGCCAGCTATGTGGTACTTTCTGTTTAAATGAACAGTTTCATTGTATTTGTATAAACAACCAATGCTTGGAAAACTGAGACTGAGGTACTAATAAAGAACAGAAGGCTGGAATCTGGATCCCTATCTTCCATAAACCTAAAGCACCCATCAGTCAATAAAACTGAGCACACTGACCCACTGATTTTATATCAATAATGCAGTGTTTGGAGAACTGAGAACGAAGAATGAATAAAAAAAAAGCAGGGAGGTTGATGCCCATCTTCCATCATCACAGTGCAATCAACCAAATACAAGTATGTAAACAGATGACTTAATCTGTGGTTGGATCTTTATTGCAGTCATTAGTTACTAATGAGTCTTGTTCTTTTAACAAATGTGATTTCCTTATGCATATAAACCAAAAGAGTCATAAACAATAACAGCTTTCTCACATCTTTCTTTCAACGCTCACTTTACTTACAGCACACACCAAAAATGACATGAAGATGACAGCGGGCAAACGCTTAAAGCACAGAATAATTTAAAATCACATGGTTAATGGGATGTCTCCAGTGAAACTGTTTTCTCTTCCTGTCGGCATGTAGTTTGCACCGAAGAGAACGCAGTAATGCAGAAGACAAATGCATATTTTTAAGATCTCACATCTGGATCTGACTAAGTTAATTAAAAATTAAATGTTCATTAGTCATTCAAGGGCAAATCATCATTAACCCATTCCTAACATCAAAGTGTTACTGTAATGTGGGATGTGACAACAAGGGTGTGGATCCAAATGCAGGTTTATTAGAATGGTCAGGTAAGCAATGGTCAACACGGGCAAACAGGTGTATGCAGGCAATCCAGAGTTGTAGTCAAATATACAGGCAAAGGAAACTGCATCGTAATGTTCACCATACAGCTTACAAGACTCAGCAATGTTGTGTGTGTTTGAGTTTTACTTATAGTCCAGGTAATCAGTCTGTGAGCAGCTTCAGCTGTGTGAGTGTTTGCAGTCACCGGTCACTTGGTGCAGGTGTGTGTGTGTGTGTTGCATGACTGAATATGTAGTCCATGAAATGGCAGATTTGTAGTTTGTGTGAATGTGAGTGTTTACCAGTGATTTCTGGTTGTTAGATCGCCGGTGATCGTGACAGTTACCATCTTCTTTTTGTATATGATTAAAATATAATCATACATACAGATTTGCATAAACCGTACACGTTTTTTTGCCAAGACATCAATGATATAATAAAACGCTATTCAGATTCTGTCTGAGTGAAATGGCGACATAAAGGCTGAGCAATTTCACTTCTGTTTCTGAAGGGAGCGGCACATCATGAGTTCAGTGGAAAAACATCCATCACAAACACTCTAAACAGAGCAGAGTCAAAATGGCTGCAGGATTATCAAATTGAATTGAATGAGTGACTTTACCTGAAGCAGTAGAAAGACTGGAGATGGAAAAGATAGCAAAGACACCACACGTCTCCTCTTTTTCTTCTTCTTCTTCTTGTTGTATGGCGAGTTACAGACCACATTAACGCTGCATACTGCGGGTGCCTCTCATTTCCTCTTCTCACTTCCTCTCCTCTCCTTCAAGCCATTTCTAGAACTTCCAATTCATCCAGTGAGTTCTTGAGCAGCTGTTTAACATTTGCCATCGCGCTTCAACCATTCACAGCTACAGGACAAGAGCATTGACATCTGAATTAGTTTCACAATTAACATATGGACATAAGCGTTTATTTATTATTTGAATAATAAAATTAACCTGTGAGTTAATTAACTTGACATTTCAAAAAGGTACTTTTTAAAAATGTATTGACATTATTTTAAGCTGTACTTACTAACCAGGAATAATGTAGATATAGACTCAACTTGTTTTTTGGGCAGAAGCTCTGTAAACTCTTCTTCCTGTATCATCATACAGGAGCGTTTATTTAGATGTTCGACTGGTCAAACCACAACCATCTTAGAAAAGTAATAAAACCAGTTTTTCAAATGACTTTAAATGACCGATGAGATAGGTGGAGAATCACACACTTTTGTCCAATGTTAAAAGACATACATATTTAATTCAATTCATGTTTATTTCTATAGCTCTTTTACAATGTAGATTGTGTCAAAGCAGCTTAACATAGTTCTAGTCAGTGGTGGAAAGAGTACAAAAAATTTGTACTCAATTACAAGTACTGTTACATTGCTGAAATTTTACTCAATTACAAGTAAAAGTACTGGTGTTAAAAAGTACTTAAGTAAAAGTACAAATTACTCTTCATAAAAACTACTCAGAGTACAAATTACAAATTACTTTTTTTTAAACACACACATGTATGTATGTATATATATATATATATATATATATATATATATATATATATATATATAAACGTCACAAAAATTAAGTTGTAAGTCTTCTTACCATTGTGTTTTATAAAACACTTTTGTAACGAAATCACAAAATTTGTGGTAAAATAAAATAATTTAAATTGAACAGTACTAAAGACAAGTTACATGCACTATTGAACTACATCTTAAGAATGATTTATAGTTTTGCCTGGCGCCGCATCACGCACCTCTGCTAACTGCGCATACCTCGCGAAACAGACACCTTCAAGTCAAACGAATAAACAGAAGTAGAAAGTTTCCGGAACTACGTCATATCATTAATATTAATATCATTGTTCAAGATTTTAAAACAAATTATTTTTTCATTCATTCATTCATTTTCTTTTCGGCTTAGTCCCTTTATTAATCTGGGGTCGCCTCAGCGGAATAAACCGCCAACTTATCCAGCATTTGTTTTACGCAGCAGATGCCATTCCAGCTGCAACCCATCTTTGGGAAACATCCATACATTCTCATTACTCACACACATACACTACGGACAATTTGACTCACCCAATTCACCTGTACCACATGTCTTTGGACTTGTGGGGGAAACCGGAGCACCCGGAGGAAACCCACGCAACCACGGGGAGAACATGCAAACTCCACACAGAAATGCCAACTGACCCAGACTAGGCTCAAACCAGCGACCTTCTTGCTGTGAGGCGACAGCACTACCTACTGCGCCACCATGTCGCCTCAAATTATTTTTTATTATATTTTATATTTATTATAATGATTACAAATGTGGGCGATGGTGTGGCACAGTGGGTAGCACTCTCGCCTCACAGCAAGGTCAGTGGTTCGAGCCTCGGCTGGGTCAGTTGGTGTTTCTGTGTGGAGTTTGCCTGGTCTGTGTTGGTGTGGGTTTCCTCCGGGTGCTCTGCTTTCCCCCACAGTCCAAACACATGCGCTTCAGGTGAATTGGGTAAGCTAAATGGTCCATCGTTGTGAATGAGAATGTATTGGTGTTTCCCAGTGATAGGTTGAAGCTGGAAGGGCATCTGCTGCGGAAAACATATGCTGGATAAGTTGGCGGTTCATTCCGCTGTGGTGACCCCTGATTAATAGAGGAACTAAGCTGAGAAGAGAATGAATGAAAATGTTTTATGACCATTCAAGATTTTTTAAATCAAACTTTGATGCATCACTCACTTTTGTTCATATCTCGGACAGTTCTACCTATTAAAGTTAAATATCAATGACAAGAGAAAATGGGTTGCTCTACAATTATATTCTTTATCTGGCAAGAATAAAAGCAACAAAAAAAAATTACTTTTTTATTTTTATTTTGCCCACTCAACAATTCCCACATTGCTGTCCGGCTAGTTTCTGTCCTCTACTTATAAGCTAAAAAGGGAATAATGGTCCAACAATCCTGTCCATTATCACCAATAAAGCCTAGAAATTGGGCATCAGTATACTGTAAACTAATTTAGTTTGTAGCTATTACATTGTTTAACTTCAAAATTATACATCAGTGTAAAGCCTATAAATGGTGAAAAAACATATTCTGTGATATTAAAACTCATCCCTCAGGTTTTTCCAAACTTTTTAACAAAACACTTTCCTTCTTTCCATGGCTGTTGCAATTTCTAGCCAATAATTATTGGTAATCTGGTTCTCTATGATGATCACGCATGATCGGATCGTTAAGATGTCTGTACAGTCGTACCCGTTTCAGACAACATCTTTTCAAAGTGTTTCATATTCAACTGAAATCAAACGCGGCGCCGAAATTATGTCGCACACACCCAAAGCGAACCTCCGCAAACACAGCGATGACGTCACATTCACCACGCGCACTGGGCTCAGTAACAGAAAGCTGATTGGCTATTGCATGTTGGTCTCGTTTGTAGTTTTAATACTGCAAATTACATTAGAACTAGTGCAACAAAGAACTACAACACCACCAAAACCAAGCAACAACAAAAAAATTATTTAAATGAGCATTAGATGTAGCTTTACATGGACATCGGAAAAATAAGACCTGTACAAAAATATTTAAGACCTAAAACAGCGAATTTAAGACTTTTTAAGGCCTAAAATCTAGATTTTTTTAATTTTAGACTTTTTAGGACCCGGCGGAAACCCGGACGGCACAGCAGAGGGCATGTTTCATCCACTTATTTTATGCGCTTTTTGGATATGCACATAATAAGAGCATATATCTTTTGAAAATGTGTGAATGGACAAACCATGCAGGTTGAGCACATTGTAAAACATCTAAAGTGTTGTTTTGGTCATTCTAAAACGCCTTAAATTAGTGTTATTATAATATTAATTATCTCCAGAATTTTCAAGAGTGTGGCACTCCGTGTCTCGCGCCTTCAAACGCCACCTTGCATTCACTGCGTGTCAGGATTGTCTTCTGAGTTGCAAGTCATTTATTAAATAAATATATTCACGCAACTTCTCCTTTACTTTTGACATTTGGCGCCAGTTAATCAGAAAGTGGCGATTTTGATCTCTTTCATCTATTGGACGGAAACGATACTATATTCGCACTTATTTGATGCGATATTCCAGTTTTGGGCATACATTTAATTAGCATTTTTAGATGATAACATAGCCATTCACACTGCATCAGCACAGCTGCCCCCTTTCTTCCCTATGTACCTGTAGGTGAACAGCTCCTCCCGGTGTGGCCATAGGCATTCATCCTCTGCTATTTCTTCCTCATTTCTGTGTTCTTCAGATTCATTATTGCTGTCTTGAATCTCCATATGTCAACCAATAACTGTGACTGTATGATGACGGTCAGCTCACGTAAATCTGCAGAAGCCTGAACTTGTTTTTCGGTTCAAATAATGTACCAGGCTTTTTATTGGTCCGTTAAGATGAGATTTTTTTATTGGCTGCCGAAGTCAGTGGTTGAAATATTAATTAAACTACAGTACTCTGTAACGAACTGTGATTTTAAAAGTAACGAAGTACATTACTCAGCTTAATTTGTACTCAAGTACAAGTAAAATTACAGACTTAAAATTTTACTCATGAAAGTACAAATACTCTAAAAATGTACTTAATTACAGTAACGTGAGTAGTTGTAATTCGTTACTCCCACCACTGGTTCTAGTAAAGTACAGATTTCAGAATTGGAGTTAAGTTTAGTTTAGTCCAATGTGGTTTCAAACTACTGTACATCCAGAAGAACTTTGGCAACATCTGTAAGATGTTCAAAGTGCTGTTTAAAGTTTTAGGCACTTGTGCAAACAAGCTGTAAAATGAGGGTGCATTCAAAAATAATGCATAAATACATTTTATTTATCAATTAAGTTATAATAACTAAATCAAATCAACTATTGGTATGACCACACTTTGCATTTAAAACATTTGGTGCACTTCTCATGGCTTCTGTTACACTTCTCTTCATTCCTCCCGCAGCTTCCTCTATCTTGGTACAGATGGTTGATCTTGATCGTACCGTAGAGTTAGGCTGCAAGTCATGAATCAGGTCCTTAAATTCATCTTTTTCAACCACGCTAAAAGGTTGGAGACCGTATACAGTGAATCGCAGTACAGCTTTATCAACAGTTGCTTGAGAAATGATCTTGGTCTCTCCAGTTTTGAGTTGTTTTGTCAGGGGCTCCATATTTTTGCTCACATTCTTCCTCTTCTGAGCAATCGAGGTCAGGCTTGTGTAGTTTTTCAATTAATTAGGATGTTTTTCTCGCAGCTAAATACTCCTGATGCAAAATGTTTAATGTCAGGGATACATGTATTTATGTTGCACACAAAATAAAGGAAGCTAAAATATAGTCATGTCACAGTGGTTTTTGCCATATCAGTAACTGTATTAACTTTTGGTAACATTATGTTTACAATACCATTGTGAAGTCAGACATAATTTGACTAAAATCACATTAAATTAACATTAAACAGACTCTTACCTCAATGTGTTTTCTCAAATTTGATGATGAATTCTTAAAAGCACTTATTTTCGTGGTTTGTGGCAAACAAAGTAGACACTGCATCCTGTAAGAGCCATTCTGTATATCGGCAAATGAAAATATTTCTTTCAGATAAAGCCATGGATGGTCATCAGGGCTGGCACTGCTTGATGTGCCGGCTTATTGTCTGACAAAAAGATTATTGTCTGACAAAAGGCAGTGCTCCACACAGAGACCTGATCATCATCCAGTCTGTCTAGAATGACATGAAGAAACAGAACAAACTGAGACAAACTACTGAACATCCAGAAGAACTTTGGCAACATCTCTAAGATGCTTCAAAAAACCTACCTGCAAAGCTACAGTACTGTTCACAACAATTATTATAAAATAATGCATAAATACATTTTATTTATCAATTAACGTATTTTAACTAAATCAAATCAACTATTGGTATGACCACACTTTGCACTGAAATCATTTGGTACACTTGCCCATTGTTTTTCAGGTGGCTTTGCAGGTAGGTTTTTTTTTAAGCGTCTTAGAGATGTTGCCAAAGTTATTTGTCTCAGTTTGTTATATAAAGAGTATAGAGAGAGAGAGGGAGAGAGAGAGAGAGAGAGAGAGAGAGAGAGAGAGAGAGAGAGAGATTTAATGTTCAGTTGTGTTTATTGAAATTTTTGACAGCAATACAGTAAAAGCAGTTGGACGAACTAAGGACTCTGGTATTTATTTTTATGTTCTTGTATGTGTGGTGCTGTTGTGTCTTTGTCTTCAAATACTTGCATCAGTGTAGCTACTACCTGTCTGTTGACTATCTGCTGAACATTTACTGACTAGTAACCATGCTGTCTGTGATGTTGGCTCCTTAAAGTCATTCAACAGCAATTCACTTTATTTAGATGGGCCTAGTGTGACAACAGAGGAGCAGATACATGTACCTTTTAAGTAAAATAACTGTCCACTGAAGGTTAGATTTAATAAATAGTTATTGAACACTCTTGCAAATACATGTCTGAAAAATGTACCTAACCCTAACTTTATATTTGATTATAGTCCATTTTAGATTATATTATGTTGCTACTTATAGGCATCTAAAAGTTAACTGAAAGTCTGTTCATTAACTGGTTAACAACTACATGCAGACAATAACAACAAAGTCTTGGTGCTAAATGTACTGGAAGCTTGTTGGGGATTTTTTGTATATCTACTAATACACTGTTGAACATCTAGAACCTAAATGTTGAGGATTTGTTGCATATCTACTAATATGTTGAACATCTAGAACTTAAATTGGTAAAACTTAACTTACCAAAAGTTTAATAAATGTTCACATGTTGTAGACATTGTAAGAACATTTAAAAGATAATCTATAGATACTACCCAGATGAGAGCGAACAGATAAGAATTTGAAAAGTAATTTATGGTCAGCAGACTATCTAAAGAAGGACCATCAAAATAAAGTGTTACCAAACACTCTGTTCCACTTTAACATCCTGTCTAGGTGAGATCTGTCCTGTCTCCACCAGACTAATGCACCCTACTCCCTCTAACCCCTGGCTGTCGGATGGTCTGAGAGAATGGTTAGTGGTAGGGTTAGGGCATGTTCTGAGATAACATCGAACAGCACCCAGGGCAACAGAGAGAGCATGGCACAAATCAAAAGTCTCCACTGACCTTAGCATGTACCAAACCCAGCTGGCAACATTAGCTTCCCAACTACATTCGGCCAAAACCCTAAACTGCCATAACAAAATTAACACCACTTCAGACATCCACTATTCAGGACATTTAATACCCTGCTCTGTCCTCCTCCACCAACTCCTTATCAGCTGATGATTTGGCCTCCTTATTTACACTCAAATTAGCAGTCTATTTCCCACCAAATCCAACCTAAATCTCCATCAAACAAGACCCTCTGAAGAAAAAATTCACTCTCTTCCTTCACTCCACACTGGCACGTTCCCAACCACTTAAGCAGGTGTAACGGAAGCCAGCTAGTGACTCATCTGACCTCTAAAGGTGCTCTGGCGACAGACGCTAGGGGCCATGGTCTTTAGCCTCCTTGTTAGAGCAACTTCCATGAGGAAAATCGCCGGTACGATCCCAGCTAGGAGTAGGTTGGGTGGTGTAGGGTCAGCGGGGTTACACCAGCCTGCGTAACCTCACTGTTCAAAAAACCATCACTCAACACCTCATTGGAAAAATACAGACCAGTCTCTCTCCTTCTATTAATTGCCAAAACACTACAAACGGCTGTTTTCAACTAATTTTCCAAATTTTTAACTCACATCAAACTGCCTGAAGGATATCGGCTTGGAAAAAACATCACCAACTGCTTACTCATCTGCTTACATCACCTTCCCTGCAACTCCACACATTCAACACAATTTCTCAGTCCAGCTGGGATCATCCACCCTCACCCCATGTAGTTCAGTAAGAAATCTTAGGGTGATTCTGGATGATCAGTTGTCCTTCAAAGAGGACATTGCCAACACAGCTCCATCGTGCAGATCTGCACTTTTCAACATCAGAAAAATCAGACTCTTCTTAACGGATCATGCTGCACAACTTTTAGTGCAAACTCTTGTCATTTCAAGGCTGGACTCCCATCCTGCACCCTTAATTCTCTACGGATGCTTCAGAACGCTGCAGCTCATCTGGTCTTCAATGAGAGCCTGTGTAACTGCTCTCTTTATCTCTCTGCATTGGTTACAGCTCAAGGCTCGTATCAAGTTTAAATCACTGGCACTGCAGCCTCTTACCTCCACCTACTGCTGAAGGTCTACATCCCCTCCAGGAGCCTCCAATCTGGGAGTGAGCACAGGCTATAAATCACTTTCCAAAACCTTTTCATTGACTGTTCCATGCTGGAGGAATGTCTTTCCAATGTCAACTAAATGTAAATGTGAGATTCTCAGTCTTGAAAATAACAGAATAAAATAAAACAAAACCTTAATCCATGCTCAGCACTATTTATTTACAAAATCCAATTCAGAAATTCAAAAGACAATTTGTGACCCAACTTGCTACTTAAAACAAATTCCAGAGACTTAAGGAGATCACTTAATTTGTCCCTCTGGGGCAGTGGCTTTCTTTGAATGCTACATGTGTTTACTGCAACCAGGTTAATCAATGGTTTTTAAAGAGCCCATATGGTGGGTTGAGAACGGTTAAATTTCACTT
>CAIGQQ010007725.1:0-2500 GCA_903798035.1 Danio albolineatus
GGGTGGTACCTTTTCAAAAGGTACAAATTTGTACCTAAAAGGCCCATGTTAATACCTCAAGGGTACATATTTTTACCTAAAAAGTACAAAAGTGTTCCTCTTAAAACTTTTAGGTACTAATATATACTTTTGAGGTACCAATATGGACCCTTAAGTACAAATGAGTACCTTTTGAAAAGGTAACACTCCAGTGACAGCTCGCGTACCTTTATTTCTGAGAGTGTAGTTTACTTTGCTGATACCTTCTTAACATACCTTGGCTGGTTTGGGTACATTGTGAATGAAATTTCCTGTCTGAATGAGTGATTCAGTATTAGTTAAAGGGATAATTCATCCAAAAAGGAAACTTCTTAGATCATCCGAGATGTACACTGAAAAAAAGAAAAAAAAAACATTCATTCATTCCTTGGATTTACTAAAATTATTTAAGGTAAATGGTTGCAAACCATTCATAGGAGCTGAATTTAAACAAACAAATTAAGTTTTCATTTAACTAACATTACTAAATTTAATTGGTTTAAATTCAGCTCGTATAAACTGTTTGCAACCACTTACCTTAAGATTTAGTAAATCCAAATATTTATTTTTTTAATGTAGGTGATTTTTTCTATAGTAGAACATTAAAGAGCCATGAAAACCCCCCTTTTTGGATTCAAATCTACCTCAGAAATGTTTAAAAAAATGCTTCATAATGGGCGTGGAGCATAGTAAGCGTGCCCGGCAGAGCAGGGGAAAAAGATGAGAGCAAACAACTGTTGTTAGTCGGCTCACAAAATGAGACACAAACCATGAGGAGACCCATGGTTTTACAGTTTACAAAGTTAAAATGCAAAGAAATAAAGTAATTTAATGTCCTGCTTCATTTGTTATTCGTAATTTCATATACACAAAACCACAATTTGTTATATCTTTATAAAGACAATCGTGTTTATATAAACACTATTAATGAGGAGGACTTCTCTCCTTCTCAATCCCCGGGTCTGAATGCAGACACAATGGATAGCAGTGCAGCAGGTCTCTTGTCCTGTCTATTACAAACATTAGCGCTGCCGTTAATCTGAAGGATTTTAAACATGTGCGAACACAGCAGCACGGATATAGGCGATGTGACTGAATGTAATAAACTCATCTGATAAAAGACAAAGTTCACCATTCTTCAATTCTCGTTCAGCTCTCCCGACAAAAATGCTTGCTGCAAACCAACAGCTTTGCTGTATCGGCACTAACAGCATTGCAGGGAAAAACATGAACAAACCATGTGGATCATAGAAACAAACACATTCAAGCCTTCATGAACGGTTAAATACTGCTTTCCGTGAGTAGACGTGGTCTCACCCAGTCATTGGGTCTCACAGCTTGGCAGGTCTGCCTTGCCTTGCCTCTCATGAATAATTAAGAAGCAGGGTCTTCTCATAGGATAAGAAAACTCTGCTATGAATAATAATGAGAAATTGACGCGTCATTGCTTCACTAATAGATTCGAGCTACGTCATCAAATTTGTTCCAGCCCCAAAAATAATTTCAAAGATGAAATTAGCTGACAAAAGCTCAAAATTATCCAGTTTTTCCAAGAATTAAAGCTGACAGGAGCTAACGCTGTAATAAATCAGGCTCAACACACACAAATCTGCTTAAAAAAAGTACTCAAAGGTTTTCTTGAACCTTTAAAGAAGTTTTTGAGCTGAATTTGTGGTTTTTGGGGATTCAAATAATGGCAGTGAATGGTGACACGTTTTTTAGATTAAAAATAAACACATTCAAATGAGTCCAAATCATCGCCCTGAGGTCTTGCGAAGCAAAACGATCAGTCCGTGTTTGAAATTGTACATAATTTAAAGTATTATTAGTATTATTATTGAATCCACAGCCTGATGTGTATATTTGTCTATATCATTTGTTTAGTACAATTTGCTAAAAATGCTGGTTCAAGTGACTCTGTTTATTGAATCGTTGCTCTGATTCTGATTGTATATGTGGAAAATATTGACTTGAAGTAATGTTGAGGCACTATGATTTAATCTGTGATATCAGTCAGATTTTTGGGCAGTCACATTTACCCAGCCATATTACAGTATGTAACATAAATACATGTATTATGTGCATTTACTTTATATTTAAAAGAAAAAAGGGATCTTTTGTTGTGATGGCCTTTTTTTCATATTGTTTTTCACAGTGCGGACACATATGATGGAATTTTGGTCCAAAAAGGATAACTAATCAGAACCAAGCATAATAAAAAATTCTTTAGATCGGCTATAAATGGCTACATCTTATCCAGAACTGCTTCTTGGATTCCAGTCGTGGTTTTCATGACAAGTTCAGACTATTGGCATGTCATGTAATGAAGTTACATTTCTCCATTAGCCGGTTCCGCAGGGTCAGCGGCCTCTGAAATGGACTGTGACTCCGACAACCCGCCGTTAGAGAGTCAGATCTCGCGGTCACCGTAAAGGTGAATGGATCCTAATTAAGCTCTAATTGAAGTCCACACTCATATTTT
>CAIGQQ010007725.1:5000-12500 GCA_903798035.1 Danio albolineatus
CGATATAGATGAAAGCCTTGAGTTCCTGGTTCTAAAATACAGTCTCCCTCCTGATGGCTCAGACGTCTCTCATGCCACAAGAAAGCAGTCATATCGAAAAGACTCACAGCCTAAATGAGGAAAATAGCTGTCTATTCCAACCTTTTACTCCAACGTTCAGCCTGTCTGCTCGGCCTCATTTTGCTTTTTAGTCTCATCTTCCTCTGACATTTCAATTTGGCTCAATTTTCGCTGACATTCAGCAAGGACCGACACATTTAACATGCGTTTGCTGAAGGGATCAAATTTTCTTTACAATAATGCATGAAGCACTTTTTTAAATATAAGAATCCCACTGTTTATACAGCAAGCTTCTGAGCACAAAGCAGCTTTTCTAAACTGGAAGCAGAAGTTTTAGTCATCTAGATTTGCCCTCGCACCATTCCAAAGATCTCAGCGGGAGTTCAGGAAAGATGGGAAAAGCCCTATAGGCGAACCCCCAAAAATGCATTACGCTTTTCCTTTAAACTCACAGATGAAACAGACGAGAGACGTTTTGTCAGACGTCTTCAGAGGCGCCTGCTCTTTTCAGCCGCTGACACTTTGAACAAATGTTTTGTGTAAAAGTTTGAGGACTATTGCTTTATAGACAGTGTTTGTTTAGGGCTCGTGCTGTCTGCTGCTCTTTAGATATCAGGATGAGACTGTGAGTTTGTGAAGGTGTTTAGATGGATTGACCTTCGGTGTGCATTTTACTTGCTGATGTATGTTTCTTGTTTGTTTGTTTTTTTGTCGCTCGGACTCCTGTTGTAATAGATTTTCTCAGTAAGTTTTCTCAGTTTGCTTCTGCAGTCATTGATTCTGCTCATTGATTTTGTGTAAAGAGTTGTTCACACTCGCAGCGATGCACAGTATCACATAGGGCTGCAAGATAGTGGGAAAGACTGACACTGCAAAAAAGTGTGTGTGTGTGTGTGTGTGTGTGTCCACAAGTATATCAACATGTATATCAATACCAGTAAATTTTGACCTTGTGGTGGGGTGGGTGGTGGGGGGTTGTTCCCATGAGCAAAGCGGTTCATAAATCACTACAGTACAGTATAAACATCATTACCTCTTATTCGCAGCCTATGCATTGTGACAGCTGTCATGTGACTTTGATTTCAGCATACAGTATTCACCTTATTCTCTGTGTACGAGCGGGCGCAGCTATTGGATTCTTTTTGGCTCGAGACTTCCGGTCTCATTTACTTTCATTCATTTTTAGAAGTTAAAAACACTAATGTTACTGCTTGATGTTGCAAACTGTTATTTACTTATTATATTACTTTGTCTGTATAGTCTTGCAAACACTTGTTTGTAGAGCGAGTAGTTTGACTGTTTTCTGCTGTTAGCCTCCTATTAAGGCCCTGTTTACACTAGTGCGTTTTAGTTTTAAAACAGCGTTTTAGCATAAAAACGATCCGCGTTCACACTAGCGTTTCACCTAGCGTTTCTGAACATATCTCCGTCCACACTACTCCACCAAAAACATATATCACGTGATCATTCGCTAATCGCTTGCGTTTCAAGTGGCGTAAGCCCCATTTAGAATGCCGAGCGAGACATGTGTCCTGTTTATACTTGAACGTGCATGCCCAGAGTGCGTGTTCAAGTATAAACAGGACACATGTGTCTCGCTCGGCATTCTAAATAGGGCTTACGCCACTTGAAATGTGAGCGATTAGCGAGTGCTCTAACAATAGCTAGCCTCTTGCAAATATATCCAGCTGTTGTAGTAAAAAAGACGAAGTTTGGCGCCTAAAATGGACAATAGTTCAAACAACGCTCCCATTTCTGTGTCCATGTTGTTGTTTACAGTGAGGGCTGGTCTGCCGTCCTCCGGTGGCATTATAGTCATGTGATAGGGGCTTGACGAATAAGGGAAGGATACGCAATGACCCAAAAGCCCCAATCAAGTAGCGAAAACGCCTCTGTTTTCAAATGTCTCCATTTTCCCCCATCCACACTGAGACGGAGCAGCAGCGTTTTAGAATGAAAACGGCCTCTCCAGCATTTCCAAAACGCTCCGTTTTCGGGGCTAGAAAACTCCGGCGTAGTGTGGACGGATGGTGTAACCGTAGCAAAACTTGAGCGTTTTTAAAACGAAAACGCACTAGTGTAAACGGGGCCTAAGAGTATGAATTTAAAAGATAGATTTGTGAGGTTGCTATATATGCTGAGCACTGTATATAGTGCGATTTGTGATTTCCGAAAGCATTACAGCGATTTGTAAACATTTATTATTCTCATTGGTTGAGTCTCCCCATACAGTTTGATAGAGTGCTTGGACCTGGAAGCCGCATCGCATGACATCACATTTAACAAGTGGATTTGTTACTGGATTAGCTTATCAAATGTCATCTTAACCACACTTTTTGATATATTAAAAACATTTCCTAAAGATTTAGAATGAAAAAAATAATAATAATAAATGCTTATTTTTATTTTTTATTTTTTTTACATATATCATTAGAAAAACGATAAGAATCTCTTAAAGTTTTAAATGAAAAACTGTAGCCTATTGTCATTTTTTAGGCAAATAACTAACTGGCCAGTAGATTTAGCTTTCCTCTGTCAGAATTTAGCCTTTAAAAAAAATGCAATGCAATGCAATGCAATGCAATACAATACAATACAATGCAATACAATACAATACAGTACAATACAATACAATACAATACAATACAATACAATATAATAATAATATTATTATTATTATTGTTATTATTATTATTATTATTATGCAGAGCTTCACGGTTTTTGTAACCTGTCTCATAAAAAAAGTAAATTTGAGAATTCATGGATAACAATATGTAATGTGTATTTATATAGCGCATTTTACTCTGTATGGCCATACACCCAAAGCGCTTCACAATCATGAGGGGGGTCTCTTTACACCACCACCAGTGTGTAGCATCCACTTGGATGATGCGACGGCAGCCACAGAACAACGGCGCCAGTACGTTGACCACACACCAGCTATAAGCGAAGTGGAGAGACAGTGATAAAGCCATCTCGGTTGATGGGGATGATTGAGAGGCCATGACGGTTAAGGGCCTAGAGAGAATTTAGCCAGGACACTGGGGTTACCAGAGAGTCAGGACCTCGGTTTATCGTCTCATCTGAAAGACGGCACCCACTGACAGCAAAGCATCCCCTTCACTTTTAATGGGGCATTAGGACTCACACAGACTGCAGGTTGAGCACCCCCTCACTAACACCACTTCCAACAACAACCTAGTTTTCCCATGTGGTCTCCCATGCAGGTACTGACCAGGCTCAACCCTGCTTAGCTTCAGTGAGTAACGGTCTTGGCTGCAGGGTGATATAGCTGCAATAGCCTAATTAGTATTGAAATTGACATTAATATGGGCCACTTTTGGTGCTTCACACCTTTTGTTGGTCATTTTTTCTTTCAAGAATTTTAGAATGGCATAGCAGTCAAAATAGGACAAAGGAGCTCATATATGGGATAAATTCTGGACCTTTGTCAGTGAACGGTGGGTCTTTTTTGGCCCCCCTGGCTACGGGCCTGATAACATCAAAACAAAATCATCAACTTAATTTGAGCGTCTCCAAAAAGTTCAGTTGAAGAAAGTGCAGATATATGCATATGTGCAATGACACAATATGACCATTTACTGCACAATAGGAGTAAAAGGCAGTGACTCACAATAGAGACATTTCACTGTGAGCAATTTCATGATTCAATATCACTTGTTTCAGCGAGCAGTAATGGAGTACAGATGCAAATACACCAGATCAGAAATAGTTTGAATTCATGCACTGAATAAACGAGTTCATCTTATGATAATGTGTTGCGCTGTATTCAGCATTCCAGTTTATACTTAATTACTTTCCCCTTTGCAAGAAAACTGCCTGATGTATATGTTTTTAGCTAATTTACAGCTCTATTTGCAATCCCTCTGGGCAATTATACAGCACATCAATAATGTATCACAGAAACTGGTCAATAATCCAGTGACCTGCAGCTTTATAATCGCTGTAAGTGTGATCAGGGCAAAAGTCAGAAGTCAAGCTGCTGTGTTTCTCCATCAGTCACTGTGACATTTGATCCGGCTTTGTCTGTTTGCAGCTGAAACTCGCTTGATAACATGATTTATTGTCTGTGGTTTCAACATGAATAATTCATCTTTTTTTATTTCACTTTAATAACTCAGACTTATTTGTGCGTGGTCTTGATCTTGGGAGTAAAGGTACACTACTCTTATAAAAATAGAACTAAATTTTCAGTATAATTCAATATAATACATGATATAATGAATATTATTATTTTTTAAATGAATGCAATTATTTAAAGAATAATATTCAATTCAATTTTAGTTATAATGCACTGTAAAACAACACCGTTGACCAAAGCATACACAGCAAAAACATCAGTGTACATTTAACTCAGTTTGAGTTTAACTTAACACTTCTTGGGTGTACATATGTCTCCCTCCATTTTGGAGTTAAAATAACACTTTCTAAAGTGTGAAATTTGCACATTACTCACAGAGTTCATTTTAACACTGTAAGAGTTTATTCTTACATCGGACTGGAGTGTGTGTAATCCTTCAAAGTGTTAATATATTACTTTTTTCTCCTATATTATCAATTGGTGTGTGTGACAGATAACAGTGATCAAATATGTTGAAAATAGTTTTAATTTATTAAATGTTCATTAATCTTTTCAGAAATAATTTCAATACATTCTACTCTTTGCGTTTTAAAATGCCACAAGACATGTTTCAAGTTTAAGTATACTCCGGTTTTGAAACTGAACAACACCACAAAAAAAAATCACACTGTATATTTAACACTGGAATTTTTCTTGTGTACCTGTCAACATCAGGATGTGAAAATAAGGGGAAACAGCGTCTGTTTATCACTATGGAGCACGTCACCTGACAGTCACGCACCGCTTTATGACTGTTTTGAGGATTGCATAGGAGGAGCGACGGCACCTGTAATGAAAAGGAAAGGGAATCCCGCCGTTTTTATGTTTATTTCAAAGTGTTTCATGCCTAAATAAACCGAAAGCTCAGAACTGATTCACATTTAAGAGCAATGGGCGGCCCCTGGTGGTTTGGCGGTATGGGTTGTGTATAGGGAGGATCGGCTCTTTAATGTTTATTGTCACCCTTCAGAGAAAGACTGAAAATACAGGAGAAATACGGGAAAATACCTTTACGGGATGGTAGCGGGATAGAACTGTAAAATACGGGAGAATCGCGGGAAAAACGGGAGGCTTGACAGGTATGGTGACCAAAGTGCTAACAGTAAAGACTAAAACAAAGCATAACATACTTTAAAATACGAATAAATAAACATAAAATGTCAACAAGGGGTGTCACTTTGGCGCAGTGGGTTGCACAATCGCCTTACAGTAAGAAGGTCGCTGGTTCGAGCCTCAGCTGGGTCAGTTGCCATTTCTGTGTGGAGTTTGTATGTTCTCTCCGTGTTTGCAGGGGTTTCCTCCGGGTGCTCTGGTTTCCTCCACAAGTCCAAAGACATGCAGTATAGGTGAATTGGGTAGGCTAAATTGTCTGTAGTGTATGTGTGTATGTCCTGGTCCTCCACCTTGTAAAAATGAGATGATACGAAACACCAACATGGTGCTGCTAAATATCAACTTCGATGTAAACTGCCCTGGGAGTAAGTAAGTTAGTAAGTATATGTTGCAATTTGATTACAAGGTAGGGCTATTTCAAATGTCTTTAAGTAGTTTTAATGAGTCACACTATCATTAATGTATTAATTAAATATATAATTTTAGTACAACAGTCTAATTGGCCAACATTGCAAAATTGGATTTCATTTGCCATGCCAAAAACAGACCAGCCTTGAGAATTTTAATTCAAAATAATATCAACTTTCAAATCTTGCGACTAGTAATTGACTCTACAAATTTTTGGCAGATACGGCAGAATAGATTTGGCAGAAAAGTGCGCAGATATGTCCTTAGTGTGAGGTAAGTCAAATTCATTTTCACAAGAACGGTTTGGTCTGTATCTGTAATCAGAAATCTTTGAGCAACTTTTTTTGTATTGTTTTTTGCTAGCAAATTTCAAAGATAATCTGAGCCAATTTTGTGTGTGGTCTTGATCTTGGGAGTAAAGGTACACTACTGTTATAATATAAAAATATTTTAAAATGAATGCAATTCTTTAAAAAGACAGTAATCATAATGCATCTGCAATTAATTGAAATAATGAAACTGGTTCAGTTAATTTAGCATTAAAATGTGTTATTTTGTGCTTAGTCACAAATCCACAAATCCATAAATCCTGTTAAAGCAGCAAACATGAAATATGTTTTAATTTTAGAAGAAAATGAAGAGAAGTTTCTAATACTAAATACAGTACTATTATAATACAGTATTAAATGTTTTGATCACAATGTGTCTTTAGGGCGCCACGGTGGCGCGTGAGTAGCACGTTCGCCTCACAGCAAGAAGGTCGCTGGTTCGATCCCCGGTTGGGGCAGGTCCCGGTTGGGTCAGTTGGCATTTCTGTGTGGAGTTTGCATGTTCTCCCCGTGGTTGCGTGGGTTTCCTCCGGGTGCTCCGGTTTCCCCCACAGTCCAAAGACATGCGGTACAGGTGAATTGGGTAAGCTAAATTGTCCATAGTGTATGTGTGTGAATGAGAATGTATGAATGTGTTTCCCAGAGATGGGTTGTGGCTGGAAGGGCATCCGCTGCGTAAAACAAATGCCGGATAAGTTGGCGGTTCATTCCGCTGTGGCGACCCCGGATTAATAAAGGGACTAAGCCGAAAAGAAAATGAATGAAATGAACAATGTGTCTTTAAGTAGTTATAAATTTAGTAATCATAATGCACTTCCAGTTAATAATGATAATTATAATTATTTTATTTTATTGTTGCTTTTGTTATCTTATTTATTTATTCATTCATTCATTCATTAATTCATTCATTCATTCATTTATTCATTCATTCATTTATTTATTTATTTTATTTTGCGAAGTATACTATTATACAATCATAATATATACATTTTACTTATATAAATTTAAATACAAAACTGTTTTTTTTCCAAACTATAAATATTATAATCATAATGCAGGTCCAACTTTAATGCAAAGGTCCGTAAATTTTGGTTAACTGCTTCAACAGCTACAAAGAAAATGTTAAAAAGGTAGAAACGCCCTCATGATCTCTCTGTTAAGCACTTGGTTGCATTCACTACTGGAAATACTGTATCTGGAACTGTCATCAGCATGGATCAACCATCCTAAACTTGACACTCTGATGTATGGAAAATCAATATAGGCGATGCCAAGAAATCTTTGACACTTAACCCTCATCTGATACTACGAATGTCAAATTTAATGTAACTTATCTAATAGCTTGGTCCAAACTACAGTTATTCTGTGTTTCCTGAGGTGCATTTACACTGGGTTCGGGGATGGGGGTTATATATGGGGTAATATTTTTTAAAGTATTTTTCTATCTGA
>CAIGQQ010007745.1:0-14668 GCA_903798035.1 Danio albolineatus
AGTGAGGGAAAACATTATTTGAACCCCAGCTGATTTTGTAAGTTTGCCCACTAACAAAGAAATGATCAGTCTATAATTTCAATGGAAGGTTTATTTGAACAGTGAGAGACACAACAATCCAGAAAAATGTGTTTCAAAAAAGTTAGAAATTAATTTGCATTTCTATGAATGAAATAAGTATTTGATCCCTTTGAAAAACGTGCTTTAGTACTTGGTGGCAAAACATTTGTTGGCAATCACAGAGGTCAGCCGCTTGTTGTACTTGGCCACAAGGTTGCACACATCTCAGGGGGGATTTTGGCCCATTCCTCTTTGCAGATCCTCTCCAAGTCATTAATGTTTCATGGCTGATGTTTGGCAACACGAACCTTCAGCTCCCTCCACAGATTTTCTATGGGATTAAGGTCTGGAGACTGACTAGGCCACTCCATGACCATAATATGCTTCTTCTTGAGCCAATCCTTTGTTGCCTTGGCCGTGTGTTTTGGATCATTGTCATGCTGGAGTACCCAAACACGACCCATTTTCAATGCCCTGACTGAGGGAAGGAGGTTCTCACCCAACATTTGACGGTACATGGCCCCATCCATCCTCCCTTTGATGCGGTGCGATTGTCCTGTCCCAATGGGCAGAAAAACACCCCCAAAGCATAATGTTTCCACCTCCATATTTGACGGTGGGGATGGTGTTTTTGGAGTCATTGGCACTGCTCCTCTTCCTCCAAACAGTATTTTGGTCTCATCTGACCACAACACTTACCCCCAGTCCTGCTCTGAATCAGTCAGATGTTCAGTGGCAAACTTCAAACGGGCTTTTAGATGGGCTTTCTTGAGCAGGGGGACCTTGCGGGCACAGCAGGATTTCAGTCCTTCACGGCGTAGCGTGTTACCAACAGTTTTTTTGGTGACTATGGTCCCAGCTGCCTTGAGATCATTGACCAGTTCCTCCTGAGTAGTTCTGGGCTGATTCCTCACCGTTCTCATTATCACTGAAATTCCACGAGGTGAGATCTTGCATGGAGCTCCAGACCGAGGGAGATTGGCAGTTAATTTATGTTTCTTCCATTTGCGAATATTTGCAGCAACTGTTGTCACCTTCTCACCCAGCTGCATGGCGATGGTCTTGTAGCATATTCAAGCCTTGTGTAGGTCCACAATCTTGTCCCTGAGATCCTTGGAAAGCTTTGGTCTTGGCCATGGTGAAGCGTTTGGAATCTGGATTGATCAATTGCTTCTTTGGGCAGGTCTCTTTTATACAGGTAACGAGCTGAGAGGGCTGCCAATGTCAGCTCGTTACCTGTATAAGATCCACCTGGGAGCCAGAAATCTTGCTGACGAATAGGGGATCGAATACTTATTTCGTTCATAGAAATGCAAATTAATTTCTAACTTTTTTTTAAACACATTTTTCTGGATTTTTTTTTTGTTATTGTGTCTCTAACTGTTCAAATAAACCTACCGTTGAAGTTATAGACTGATAATTTCTGTGTTAGTGGGCAAACATACAAAATCAATAATACAATAATTTTTTCCCTCACTGTATACGGAACAATCACATCCCTGAGTTATACAGTGCCTCATCCGCCCTGTGAGCAAGCCAAAGGCGACAGTAGCAAGGAAAAACTTCCAGTGGAAGAAACCTTGAGAGGAACCAGACTCAACAGGGGGAGCCCATCCTCTTCTGGCTGGCACATTCAGCAAATTTATGACTAGGCCTATATTATTTATATTATTTTAGACTACCAAAAATGTATTACAGTGTTATAACACCACCTAAAAAGACAGTGAAAAAAGAAACAGACCTTTAATGCTAAAGTAAGTGAAACATTTCAATAGCAGCCTGTTCTCTGTCAAAGAGACTCAGGCTGAGATGTTGTATTATATTCATTGTTGATATCAAGAATTAACATTGCTACTAGTTGAATTAATGAATTGTTGATACCAAAAATACATATCCTGAGAATGAATAAAACTTCTTGCCATAAGAAATTAACATTGTCACTAGTGACAATCAGTTTTTGTCAATGACAATCTTTTATATATATGAACATTTTTACTAGTAGTATTTCATTTATTGATATCAACAATTTAAAGACTGATATCAACAAATTATTTTTATCAACAATGAGATTCAACAGCTGTACAGTTGTTTAACAGCTACATAGTGCCATTAAACCTCTAGTGAGCAAGCCAAAGGCAACAGTGGCAAGGAAAAACTTCCTGGGGAAGAAACCTTGAGAGGAACCAGACTCAACAAGGGGAGCCCATCCTCTTCTGGCTGGCACAATTAGCAAATTTATGACTATATTATTTTCGGGTGCTTTCACACCTAGACTTTTGTTTCGGAACCTGGTGCGTTTTCCCAGTTAGCGCGGTTTGTTTGGCATATGTGGATCCAGCAATCCCACTCGGATCCGCGCCAACTCAATCGGTCCGAGATCGCCTGAATGAGGTGGTCTTGGCTCGATTGAAACGAACTCTGGAGCGGATCGATTGTAGTGAGAAATCAAAACGATTCGAACCTGGCTATATCAAAGTGTATTATAGATATGTAATAGGCATATACGGCTATCTAAAGAGAGAATTGAGTAGGACGGGATGTCATTACTACCGGCAAAAGTGCATTTCATGTCAAATACAAGAGTGAACGCATGTTAACTATTAACGAGAGCTGTTTCTCTGTTAGGAAAACTGACTGAACAGCAGTCATGGTTTATCTGTTATTTCTCTCCATAGTGTAAAGCCTATAATGCATAAGCCGATTGCTATGTATGAGAAAGTCTTACCTCCTTTATAACTGGTGACGATGTCTGTGGGTGTCACCATTCATAATGAAAGTGCAGCTTTATGATATCTTATTGCTCATCGCCATAAATTAAAACGTATGACTGCTGAGCGGAACTCGGCAAAATAAACCCTGAAATTCTGACCAATGTGAGGAGAGTTTACTCGCACGTGACTTGCTTTAGCTCTTTTGGTCCGTTTAGAAACTTTTCCGTGTGAAAGCGACCCGCACCAAGAACAAAGTGCAACAATGTAACAATTTTAATCCTTGTTTCGGAACAAAATAATTGATCCACAAGTGTGAAAGCACCCTTAGACTACAAAAGGTATATTACATTACCAAAACACAACTAGTTAGCAAGTAGACTAACTAACTTATAAAGGAATTATTATAATACTACCGGTCTACAATGCTAAAGCTATAGTGAAACATGACATAGCAGCCTGTTCTCTGTCAAAGAGACTCACTGGGACTGAGCTGTGGTAAAAACAGCTTGAGGCCCAGTGTGAGTTAAAGGATACAGGGACCTCCTGGTCCATTTGCAATGGTGAGATGTCCTGTGTGGTCACAGTGGTCAGATGTGTGAATATGAAGGTAAATCAGCTGCAAATCTCGAGAAAGCAACTCTGAAAGTGAGAACTAGTGAGAATGATATTTGTATATGTAGGTTGATATTTACACTCACAGCTCTGATGTGAATTGCTGGATCTCTCCATACGCTTATTTCAACGAAAGCGACAACTGCATGACAGCGAGGCTGCAGTGGGAAGAAATACAGAAGTATTGACCTCATTCCGCCACGCCCACTTTTAATACTTCGCTCTTTCGCATTTTGTCATCCAACTTCCGGTGCGCTGACACAGTACATCAGAAGACTGTTTCGGAAAGTCATTACATAGAGTTATATTGAGCTGTAATTTTAGAAAAATGGCATATAATGCTAGTTCAGTAAATGTTTTGAGCTGGGAGTATGGTGAAACCTCCCTGCAACGATCAGATGGTCTCATATTGCCCCATCCATCCTTACCATTAATGTGGGTAGATGATATGGGCCAGAGGTAACTTACGGGGATGTTTTTAATTACTTTGTCCTGTCGCAAGGAGTAGATGGAGCATTAATGAAGAGTTATAAAAGTACAGAGATCTACCAATATTTACATAGGTGAAAAGTTGATCGTGTTCTAATACACAGTGAGGGTGATTTCGTCTTATTAAGAGCAAATGTGCACCCCAGCCAGTCGAGCAGTTAAAGCAGGGATCAGTTGAGACTACAGGATGTTCGTGCATCGCTGGTTTAGGAAGGTCCTGTAGCCACACAGTTTTATATTATAAAGTAAATATAAGGCAAGTAAATATATAAATAAATAGTAATGTCTTGTAATGTCTGTGTTAACATAAGTAAGCCATAAATGTAAACAGTATGCTAACGTATTTGTGTAATAATACACAGCTGCTGACTCGGTTACCATCAGCAGACTAATATATCTGGTCAGATCTCTTCATTTGTGAGGTGTTGTGCTTATTCTTCAATGCAGAAGTGTGCTTGTTTTTGTGATTGTTTTAGAACTTTCGATTCAGTCGCCTATGGGAGAAATGATTAGGAATAATAAACGGCAGAAAGCGGTCAAATTGCTCGCTCTACAAACCAGTGTTTGTGTACTACAAACCTCCAGCTGTTGCCGCAATTTCAAAATGCAGAAATGGTGTAAACATCACTTTATTATCATTCTGTTAAGTTTAAACAATTAAAAGCATATTAGGCATCAAACAACGTCACTGCAATAGGCTTAAGTGTCCTCCTAGACTTCAGTTCATGGCAGCAGGTAAACACCATGGATCTTCCCTGCTTTAGCCTACGTAACCCGTTAAGAGATAAAACACTGCAGTCCGCTGTAGCACACCTTCGTGTTGTCTGTAATAGTGTTGTCCCGGTACTGAAGTTTTGAAAAATGTCCATTTCCCGCTAACATTTAAGCACCGCTGAGCGCGATCATAAACAGCTGATTTGCCATAGTGTTCACCAGTGCTCAACAGAAATGACTGTGATTGGCAGTGAAGGTCATTATTTAACCGCTCTTCAAAAATTGCAAACACAGATAGAGGGACACTGGATTGTTTTACAGCCGTGAAGATCAGTCGACTCAAGCGAATCGCTCATTTGTGTTTGCACTCGGTAAACATCAGCAAAGTGCCACAAGTTGGACTGATGATCCTCACGGCCAATCACAGTCATTTCTATTAAACACGTGAACACAACAGTAAATCAGCGGTGTTCAAGAACGCCATCAACAGTGCTTTAAGTGTTAACGGGAAACTGAGATTTTTTTACATTTCAGAACCGCAATTTTTTATTATGACGAGTCTAATATAGTGAAAGTATCAGTTCATTAACTTGAGTTTGATAAATGGCATCTAAAATGTGTGTTTGGGAAAGAAAACGTTAGCTAACTAGTGCCATTTCCCTTAACTTGGCTGAAAATGGGATCTGATATCCATTTTTATTTTCACTATTCATTCAGAACGGACCTTTGGGTCAGTCGGAAGGCGGTGAAAGTATAAATATCTGTCACTTTCTCTTTGCTAAAAAGATATACAGCCAGGTACACAACATTCCTGTGTGACTCAGGCGATACTTCCGGGTATCTTCCCACCGCAGCCTCGATTTCGCTGTCTAAAATGGCGGCCGGGTGAAATCAGTCTATTTGCACACACAAACAATAATCCAAACACCTGTCTTTTGAATTCAAAGTTGCAGATAATTAGTTATGTATTTGTAAAATGTCACCCACAAATACAAAATGACAGACACAAACGTGTACGGAACATTTACCTGAGCGCTTAATTGCAGTTTCACTCTACAACCACACAAGTCAGCACTCACAATCTCTGTTTTAGAGCACTCACAACCTCTGTTAGATTACGCTGTATACTTACTTTGGCTACACATTTTGTGATGTTTCTGTAGCAGATCTACTTTGAACTTGTATATCTTTTTAAGTCTGTTGTAGTTGCAGAGGCTCGAGGCGTGAAGGTAGGGGCAGGGGTAAAGCTGTTTTATTGGCCGATGACGACTGACCAATGAACAATGCGAGTCTATGTGATTTGGGTGGAAAGTAATAACATGTATGATTATTTTATTATTATTATTTAGTTTTTTAAAACTATTTTATTTAAAGATTTTTGTTAAATATCATTAATTCTACGGAATTAACCAGTAAAGACCAGCAAAGTCGGTTTATTGGCTAGAGTCAGTCAATGCACACTAGGCAGTTGGAGGCATCGAGCAACAGAGGGTAAGTTTGTTTTTAATAACTATCTATACGTTCAGTTAGGGGGCGACACGGTGGCGCAGTAGGTAGTGCTGTCGCCTAACAGCAAGAAGGTCGCTGGTTCGAGCCTCGGCTGGGTCAATTGGCATCGAGCAACAGAGGGTGTGGAGTTTGCATGTTCTCCCCATGTTCGTGTGGATTTCATCCGGGTGCTCCGGTTTCCCCCACAAGTCCAAAGATATGCTGTACAGGTGAATTGGGTAGGCTAAATTTTCTGTAGTGTATGTGTGTGATTGAGTGTGTGTAGGTGTTTCCCAGATATGGGTTGCAGCTGGAAGGGCATCCGCTGCGTATAACAAATGCTGGATAAGTTGGCGGTTCATTCCGCTGTGGCGACCCTGGATTAATAAAGGGACTAAGCTGAAAAGAAAATGAACGATTGAATGAGATTAGAAGGGCAAACTATTTTTTTTCTTAATGACGTGCACAGATGAATTGTTCACCCCAAAACTGCCAATGTGAGCTAACAAAAATTATACAGTTAGTTTTGATTTCTTGGGACTTTAAAAAAGCTATTTTTTCCCTAAAAACTATATTAGTAATGCAAGTACCACCATAACATTGACTTTAGTAACTGTAATCAAATGACACACATTTAAAATGTAATTCAATACATTACTGCATCCCCAAAAAGTTTAATTAGAATACAGTAACGTGTCCTTGTGGATCGCGTTACACCCAACTCTGATGATGAACAATTACTGTACCATAAACATTTATTTAACTACTTGGGGATTTTTTTTTCTTTTTTAGATATTTCCCAAATGATGCTTAACAAGGCAAGGACATTTTCACAGTACGTCTGATAATATTTTTTCTTCTGGAAAAAGTCTTATTTGTTTTATTTCAGCTAGAATAAAAGCAGTTTTAATTTTTTTAAAGACCATTTTAAGGTAAAAAATTATTAGCCCCTTTCAGCTCATTTTTTTTTCGATAGTCGACAGAACAAACCATCATTATACAATAACTTGCCCAATTACCCTGACCTAGTTAACCTAATTAACCTAGTTAAACCTTTAAATGTCACTTTAAGCTGTATAGAAGTGTCTTGAAAATGTCTAGTAAAATATAATTTACTGTCATCATGGTAAAGATAATATAAATCATTTATTAGAAATGAGTTATTAAAACTATTATGTTTAGAAATGTGTTGAAAAATCTTTACTCTGTTAAACAGAAATTGTAGAAAAATAAACAGGGGGGCTAATAATTCTGACTTCAACTGTATATGGTAACTCTGTTATATAACATTTACTTGTAAAAACTACAGCACTACCTGACACAGTTCTTAGCTTAGCTAACAGTAGCTCTGCTACAGGAATATTGAAAAATGTGTAGCAAAACAGAGTGAGAGGATTTATACTTGTAATTCAGAATCTGAGAGGTTGTGAGTGCCGACTTGTGGTTGTAGAGCAAAACTGCAATAAAGTGCTCAGGTAAATTTGCCGTAAAATTTTGTGTCTGTCACTTTGTAATTGTGGATGACATTTTACAAATACTATTAATGTGCAACATTGAATTCAAAAGACAGGTGTTTGGATTATTGTCTGTGTGTGCAAATGGAGAGATCCAGCTATTCACATCAGAGCTGTGAGTGTAAATATCAGCCTACATATACAAATATTATTCTCACAAGTTTTCACTTTCAGAGTTGCAAGCTCACGAGGTTTGAGAAGCTGAGGGAAGCAAACACAACCGAAAAGTTTAGCTTGACCACCCGATGGTAGTAATGTTTAAAACGACCGAGCATGTTTGATATTTTCACCGGTGTTCTTGAGTCTCCACATAAAAGTAATCAATTGTGCAACATACAAAGTGGTAAACATTAAAATACTTATAAAAACGACAAATAAGCGGTGCTTTCCTTACCTCACCCGCACAGATGAACCGCACTGCAGAAATGACCGCTCATACTGAAACCCTGTCTGCGGGTGCATAGAATGTGGAACGCGCTCTACGACGGTTGACGTCAATTTGTATGCAAAAACCCGGAAGCGAGTTAGCATTTTAGCGGTTTCCCAAGTCAACGGGTTTTTTGAATGGGATTTCGGTAAAATCGCTTAAAAAACGTTCGTGGCTCCACAAACTCAAGATACTTTCACGTTTTACTCCACGACACAAACCACATCAGTTATAATCCATTCTTGATCTATTTTAACGGTTACGCTTCTTTAAAAAGACGGTTGCTATTTGCTAAATGGGAGTACGGGTGTTTTTTTGTTTTTTTAAAAGTACAAACAAATATATATATACATGCCAGGGGGTGAGCATAAATCAAATACAAATATACAAATTGTACAAATGTAATAATCAAATAAATACATTGTAGAGTTCACAAAGTTTTAGGGTGCGTAGGGCTTTCTTATTTAGAGAGTCTCTGATACTACTAATATATTTGCATTTATGAATGTAAAATTTTGTTAGCAAAATAATTAAATTAATTAAATAAAAACAATTTTCCTCTTGACTAGGGTACATAGTAAAACCAAAAAGTACATTTTCCCACACCAACGAAAGAGTACACTGTCATTTGTTATTATTACATTTTTGCACCTCATTCCATAAGTTGGCTGAGTATGCACAATACCAAAATAAGTGTAAACCCGTCTCCTCATAATCATTACAAAAAATACAATTCAAAAAGGGGGTATCCAGTATATGCGGCGCATAGGGGCGCCACACATGAGGGGGCGCCATTGTGCCAAAACTATTTTTGAAAATATCTTTATTAAAAGTTTTAAATAATAAAAATAATTTTGGTTAAAATGTTTATTCTGCAATTTATATGAATATAATAATGTATTTTATTAAATAAATAATTATACCACCCCTCCGTTGACCATTTGATTGATCTGTTGCATGGTTACAGTCACATGTTCAAAATGGAAAGAAGAGTGAAGAGACATGGAGCGCAAAATAGAAAACAAAAAAAGAACAAACAATGTCTTAAAATGAAATCTGCCATGACAAATTGAATAATACGAGATTGGTAAGCTTAACCCTCATTATTATTACCATACTTTTAATCAACTTCTAATGTTTTTGGGATCGAAGGGCGCCATATCATTAATTATTCATTATCGCCACCCAGTCACTGCATGGGCTTTTACCATAAAGGCTTTTACTTAACATAAATGCAGACGTGCTGGTTGTTTTCAGGCAGGGGGGCAGTGACGCACAGCCACACATGGAATCGCATACTTCCATCCTGTCTAGTATGTGAAAAACAGTATAATTCTATGGGCTAAAGCCAAAGGCCGGCTTAAAGTTGACTTTATGGTAAACGCTTGATAGTCATAAATTTATGGACCGTCAGCTTCAAAAGATAAAATTTGTATTCATTGCATTTCAACGTTGATTAAACATTAAAGTTTTTATATTCATTTTAACGCGCTGTCAATCCAAAATAACGTGAAAGCATAATTCTCTTAATTACTGCAATTATATCACATTTGAGATCGACTCTGCAGCTGCTACTTTCGCTTTTCATAGAAACATTACAAATGCAGGAGAAATACGCGAAAATACACGGAAGATAGCGGATAGAATGATAAAATACGGTAGAATTAATACAGCATAAACAGGAGGGTTTATAGGTATGAGTTGCATACATTGGCACACACGTTTGAATTCAAAATCATTTACACAGCCAAGTGTAAAGTTCATATAGATGTAAAAGTTTTATCAAAATAAACTGTCAAATCATACTTACAGTTGAGGTCAAAAGTTAAAAAAAAAATCTTTATTTATTATTAATTAATTAATTAATTAATTAATTAAATTATTTTGCAAAAATAAGAGGGATCACACAAAATGTGTGTTTATAAGTACACACCTGAATATTAGGGCCAGACAGAATCTGCGGACATTTTTTGCTATTTCTGCTGAGAATTTAGTAAAAAAAAAATCTGCAAATTTATGCTGAATGATTTTAGGATTATCATAGCTAAAAATTAAAAAAACTGAGTAAATATAAATTTACACACATATGCAGATTTCTGCACACGCAGATTCCATCTGGGCCTACTGAATATATTTCAGACAAGATAGAAAAAATATTTGGATTAAAAAATTCCCCTATATAAATTTTATACTTGATTATAACTATTCTTAACCCTGTTAAAACTGACACATAAACAAATATTTTGGAACTGAGATGTTTATTAATCCTTCTATCAAGATCCATTTTTATACCATATACATGTTTGTATAAATTTATTATGTATCTTATCGATACATCAGGCCTTTTTGTAATTTTTTTTTGCTCAAAACTAATTCAGTTTAGTTAAAACAAAGTTTGCCCATGACATTTTGATAAAACAAAACATTTCATGCAGTTTGTCTCATTTCAGTCTTTTTTATTTCATTTTGTAAGAGGTGTAATAGTTAAGTGAAGAAACGGCTAATGAGATTTAATAGCTTGATTCTATTTCATTTTAATAGCTATTAATTTTAATAAGCTGAACTGTTTGCTAATTATATTTATTTTTTCTTTTGTCAGTAATAATAATAAAACATATTACTGACCATTTAACTGTTTATTTACAATGAAACTCCAAATGAACATACTAGTAGGCTACTATTTGGGCATGTCCCTTTTCACATCCCAAATGTTCATCGGATCTATTTTTGCTGCTAAAAAAGACAAAAACAGTCATTATTTCATCAAAAATATAAGTGACTTAATATTATTAACTTGTTTGTTGAACTGTCATATGAAGTCAGTGTCACATTTTCAATCGTGAGGTGATGGTAAATTAAGTAATGGTCAGCTCTCTTGGTAGTCAGGTCGTGTGATGTATGTTGCTGGACTATTTAAATGCTATAAATATAAAAAATCCACTCTTTGAAATTTAATGACGGACGGAAGTTGCAGAGGCTGCAAACATATAAAACGTGAGGTCGTATTTCGTTGAGCCAAAACAATCTTTTTTAGGAATGTTTGGGTGATTGGGACATCATGTATTATCATTAATCTACAAATATTTATTCCTCATGTTAGCTGTTTGATGTGTTATAGGCCAGAATTTAATTTGTTCTGTTCATAATTAAGACTTTTTTTTTCTTAGTTTTTATTATTCAATTTATTAGTCAATATGAAATATGGGCAAATGGATGAACATTTCTGTTTTTGTCATCGCATCATTAACTCTGTGCCCCTTTACTGTGCAGTAGAGATGTGCGGATCAGCTAAATTGTCACCCGAATCCACGGCTTCATATTAATCATCCACCCGCCTGCACATATAATTTTATCTGATATTTATATCCGCACCTGACCCGCACCCAATCATCACTTTAATTATTTTAATTCTTAGTTTTAAGCATTAGGTCATCGTGGATCATTCGTTATTAACAGCAGATTCAGTGAGCAAATCTGCATATCCCTTGCCAGAGACAACCTGGAAAGGGGCTTACTGTATGTCAAGGCAGCAGGTCCACACATGCATCCACAAGACTAAACTTAACTTCAAGTGGGATTTTTTGCTGTCCTGACGAATGTAAGAACTTAAAGTGCTTCTCTGACTTTGACTTGACCGAACGTTTGATTTAGCACACACGTGATGTTTCATATTTGAGGTAACGGTCTTGTGGCTTTCATATACATGAAGCGCTTCACAGCTGTTGCATATACATACCCAGCGCTTGATTCATCCTCGTTAAACACTTTGCTAAAATGCTCCCACACGGCTCTTTTCTTTCCTTCTGTTTGTTTTGCTTTTAATTCTTCCTTTTTAAGTTTCTCTTGGATCGGTTTCGCCTCCATTTCTGCTTAAACAAATGGACCTCCTCCACGTTTTTTTTTTAATTAACTTGCAAATTAGGGCCTGTTTGCCTGATGAAATATGTATTAAAACACGTTCGTATTTAACAAAATGTGTTCAAAAAATACAAAGCAAAAATCAATAATAATTAAACTCATCCACCCGCAATTATTCATAATGTGTTTTTATGGAATATCCGCAGCGCCTGCAGATATAACTGCCACCGGGGCATCTCGAATGTGCATCTTTTTCCAGGGTGGTGTTCTCGGTGCATTACTTGGGTCATCACATCGATTTTTTGTCAGGATTCTTGTTTTGGAGTCCAGACACTAGCCCTTTCTTGTCTAGCATGTTGTGCTCGGCTCGAGTTTTTCCTTTCCTTTCCTTATTTCCTTTCTGTCTTCGTCTTTTGTTTGAGTGCTGTTTTGGCCGTGCTCAGGCCGAGGTCCGGGTGTGCTCGGGATGCGCGCTCTCCTCTTGGTGTGTTTGTTTAGTTCACAGCATGGTGTTTTTAGTTCTCATTGCTCCAGTCTAGTTGGTTTCGGTTGGTACTGGGATCGGAAACATGCATGCTGCATGTGAGTGCACCGTTTTCATTTATTGTGTACTCGTGTCTTGCATTCTGTTTGTGTTGGTGTCATCTAAACACGTGGCTCAGTGTTTACATTGTGGTCGCATGCTTTATTGGTGTTTCATGTAAATACACGGTTATTGAGTTTTCTCACTGGCTGCGTGTTCTAGTTTCATTTTACATGAGGGCATGGCTTGTGTTCAGTGCTTAATTTGTGAATTGCGAGGTAACAGAACAGATCGTGGTAACGGATCCAGCATTTAACCCAAGGATGGAACAAATTAAGCCCTGCTTGTGTTGTTTCTTTGCGTAATGTGCTCCTGTCTATAGTCTAGTCCCACTCTTCTTGTTAACCCATTATTAGTTTAGTATGTTAACCTGTTTGCTTATTTCACCTTTTTCAGTCTCCTCGTGTCGGCTGCTCTGTGCCAGTTCGTCGTTGTTTATCACTTTGTCCAGTCTTGTCCAGCTCTGCTCTTCTCTGCCAGCAAAATCAAGTTTGTTTTGGTGTTTTAGTTGAGTTTTTCCTCCTCTGAGTATAGTTTTTATTGCTTTTTGTTTCATTTTTATAATTAATCAACCCATGTTTTTGTCCCTGCATTTGAATCCCCGTCCTTCTCCTACCCAAACCTTTGAATTCATCGGAATTTCATCGGAATTTGGAATGGAAAACTACTAAATTTAAAAACAAAACAATGTTCACTACTATATATATATCTCCATCCTTTTTTAAACTGTTTAGAACAAGGTCATTCTTTTCTTAAAATCTTGTCTCTGTTATATTTTTTTGGAGACAATGTTGTGTGAGTTATGAATGAGTTTTGAATTAGTTTCCTTTTCACCTACTAAAAATAGTAACAGATTTTCACAATGACTAAAGCCTCTTTCTGTGAGACCTTCAGTTTTAACTTTCAGTCAGCCTTATTTTTTTAGTTCACTTGTGACAATTACATATGGAATATCCATATTATATATAGTTTTGTAAGATTAGTTTAGGTTTAGACAAAATATTAATAATTAATAAAATATGTACTGAAAAAACCTACAGTGAAAGTAAGAGGTTAAAGCAGGTTTTATTGAGTCGTAGAAACTTCTGAGTCTCTTGAAGATTCATTCTTTCTAAATGCCGCCTTTCCAAGATCCTGCTCTGCTCTGATTGGGCAGATGGCCCAGTCTGTGGTGACTGATTGATGTATTCATCTTTGTGTCTGCAACTAAACACCCATTATCATATCTGCTCAGGCTTTTTTTAACCCTCAGTGACTGACAACAACAATGTTGTAAAGCTTTAATTATATCAGTCCTGATTTAAATCAAACAGCCATATATTGCACCTCATAGAATGATTTAGAGTTAGCCCTGAAACACTTTTCTGTTCAATGTTCAACAAGTTAAATGTGCTTCCACAGGCATGTTTGAGCTTCTGTTCAATGACTGTGATGTGCTCTATGTATCCCATCTTTAAGCTTTAAACTCTAATGACAACGGCATCAAATAACTATTACAAAAAAAATTTAATCACCAGATTATTTTAAAGACTCAGAATTAATATGTTGAAATAATGACACAAGACTTCAAAAATGTCATTTTCATTTGTTTATTTGACATTATAAATATTTGAAGGCATTTTAGAGCTCTACTGAAAATATTAGGTTACATGAAAAAAAAACTGTAAAATGCAAACATATAAGAAACCGATGACTCAGACATCAGAGAACAATCTTTCTCCCATGTCTCACAAATATAAGCACGAGAAGCTGAAAAAATGAAGAGATGAAGAGAATAAGCAAGTATAAAGTATGATCCGGCTCCCATCTTGCACACATACTCTGAATTTTAAAAACTGCACATGAACGAGTCGCTGAGAATCATAAAAAGACAATATAAATATCTTTTCTTTTTAATTAAGCCCACCACCACCCCCCCTTTCTGGGGGACAACTTCATTTTTAATCACAGCTTGTGCTTTATTTCATATTTACATTTGCATATCATCCATTCTATGTTATTATTACACAAACAGAGGAAGACGATACACAAATACAGGGCTTGTTCACTCTGATGTGTTGATACAAACTCACAATTCTGAGTTATAAATAGGGCCAGACGGAATCTGCGGACATTTTTTACTATTTCTGCGCAAAATTTTGTTAAAAATCTGCGAATTTATGCGAAATGATTTTGGGAGTATCATAACTAAAACCTTAATATATGAAATAAA
>CAIGQQ010007759.1:0-15517 GCA_903798035.1 Danio albolineatus
CAAAAAACCTGACAAATGTCTGAAATACAACATGGTGGCTTTAGCTGTGCATCACAGCAAACATATTTAGAGGATTACATTTATATTTAAAAGAAGTCTAATAGATGTTGAACAACAGCCCAAAACTAGACTAGTCATCAAATATGCAGGAACGTGAAGTCTGTCTAATCTGTGTATTTGATGACTAGTCTAGTTTTAGGCTATAGTTAGATGTCTATTAGATATTCCCTAACAGCTTAAATTTAGCCTTCTTTTAGTCCGGCTATCATTGTTTAGACAAAAAGTGCAGAATAATTGACTCCAATCTGTTGAATTATTATAAAATAAGACACACTAATTGTGTAACAGTGACTTTACGAGCATCACAGGTGTGAACTATTTTCGAATAATTCAATGAACTGCAGTCAATTATTCCTCACTTGACAAATACTTTTAAATTCTTAAAATCTTTAATCCCATGAAAAATAACAATTGCAAATAAAAAGTGTTGCAGAAGCAGGATCTTTTTCCACAGTTTTTCGTGTTATATTTACAATTTTAAATATGAATGAAAATGAGTTTTTCCTACCTGGAAGGTCCACTGGAGATTGTCTGTGAAACTCTTGTGTCTCCTGTGAGTCTCGTCTCCTGAATCTGCTAACTCATATTCATCACTGTTAACAGATAAAACTACTGTAGTAATACATTTAGAGGCAAACAGATACAGATATATCTTACAAACACTGAAAATAATTAATGTTCTGTAGTGCTGCTCATAATAAGCAGACCATCGAGACTGTGGATGGATTGGTTCAATCGGACCACTGCTGTGTCATGTTTTACATTTTTTCCAATGCTTCATCTGTATTTAGATATACTTACACAATAGTTGGGTTATAAACATCTTCAAAACATGTTTTATGTTACACAAATCATAGAAATAATATTTGAAAAGGCATGAAAGTGAGTAAAAGACAAAAAGAATAATCTATTTCTCAATACTGACACTGAATAAGAAACTAAATCTGCCACTAGGTGAGTCACCAAAGTCATTGAGTCATTTGATTCATTCACACAACTGATTCATTCAGGAATGACTCTCTTTACTGTATTGTTGGTTCACAATAATATGTTTGAAAATGTCCATGTGTGAGCAATAATGTAAAGCACAAAATACCTTTGAGCAGATGATGGTGTTTTCCCTCTGAGTTCTGGTGGTTGACGCATTGACCCGTCACTCTTCAGAGACACAGAGCTGGACACAGATGATCCTGATCTCACACTGAAGACACAAACACACCAGAGGAATAAACTGCAGGAGAATCTTCAGGAGAATCGTATCGACATATATAGTGCAGTGTTTCCGCTACATTTATTCTTCCATGACGGGGCGTCACACCAAAATTCATCCCGCCACGGCTACATTACAGCTTCTCATTCAAAACATTCAGTCGTCTGTCGCTGTTGTTGTTTTAATAGCAGGTTATAATCGCACCAAAACGCATTAAAAGGTGAGTGAATTATAACAGCGGGAGCTTTTCTGTAAGTAGCAGTGCTGTGCGTCATTTGTTTAACCCTTTAAGATGTTGTCTGACAGACTGGCTGACAGGGCTGCGTGAGGCCAGCATACAGGCGCAGCTTTCAGTTAAGATGATCAGTTTCCATAAATATACTTTACAGATAAAGGTCTGTGTTCTGCATACAGTGACTTTCTCCTGCTGGAGTTTATCGCCGCTTCACTTTACTTCAGGACGCATTAATGCCGCTCTGTATGTCTATTGGAGACATTCAGAAATATTCCTAGCAAATCTTATAAATGTTGGAGACATGTGTTACATAAACACACTAAATCACACTTCAGCAGTGTTTATTTGAGGGCGCAAGAAGTTGTGTGCGCGAACAGAGGAAATCGGCACGCAAAGAGACCCGCATGCTCGTATTACATAAATGCGATCTCTCCTGGTAATACTGCGCTCACGACATTAATAACGTCATCGGTAGTTGGTAGGTCTGTGTAAAACAGGGCTATTTCATTAGTTTGTCATTAGGGCCAGTTCATGAAGAGCATCACAAATGAGGGGCCGGAGAGAGATGACTTGTACTATAAGTGATGACTAGGGCCACACGGAATCTGCGTGTTTAGCCCATCATTGATTCTGTTTATTTACTGGTGTAAATGTGTGCAAATGTATATTTATTCAGTTTTCAATTTAATTTCAGTAATAATAATATGGACTAATATGAAAATATTCATGATTTATTTACAATACAGTTTGTAAAGTACTATTTTCTGTCTTTTAGTAGAGATTTTATATGAGAGACTTGCTTTGTTTACCAATTAAAGTGGATCTCATTGGATTCGCATTGTAAACATTAAATAATAGATAAAAAGGTGTTACTTTTTATTTCACACATTAAGGTTTTAGTTACGATACTCCCAAAATAACTCCGCAGAAATCTGCAGATTTTTAACAAAATACTCAGCAGAAATAACAAAAAATGCCTGCAGATTCCGTCTGGCCCTAGTTATGACACAACAGCAGTATAAGAGCCCATATGTTGGATTTTTACTCCTGAAGACACCCACGTTGGCTTTTTCTACATTAAAATGTGAATATGTTGTATTCTGAAACTACATCACATCACTGCAGTGTACACTGGGGCTTTATTACAAACACATTCAAATGTTGTATTTCAGCTCAACAGATTCAGTGTATTGCTCAAGTCGGCTTCTTCTACAAACACACTCACTCATATGTTGTTTTGAGCTGCGTAACAATCAGGGATGCGAGGGTTATAGAGTTTGGTTGTACGATTATAGTCTGAAGAATAATCCTGGTTTCACGGTTATCAGGATTATTCTGCATTTATTAAATTCAGAACACTACTAGTTTTGTTAACTTTGTAAAAAAAAAAGCCATTTCCACGTTTTGAAGGTGTTGCTGAGGATCTCTGTCTAATAAGCTCTCTTAGTTCAAAGATTTGTTAGATTTGTTAAACAAATGTTCATTTTGATGGTTCAGTAACTGTAATGCAGGTCTTGTTGAGTGTTCTTTCTTTGCAGAATAGCACTTGCATTAAATCTTCATTTGATTAAAATATTCTTGAACATGCACGGTAAGAGTATTTTTATATGGCGACTTTAGTTTGCAAAACGTTTAAAAAAATGTTCAAAATAGTCTTTAAAAATCAACTTGAAAAAGAATCGGGATAAAAATCGTGAAACAATCAATTATGCGTCTTTACTAATGCTCAAACGTGAGTGTGTGGACATTTAGTTATAGAGTTACTTTTATTTACTTCCTGTAATAAAACATCTTGACTGGAGAATAAAGTGTAATAATGTCTGATCTTCTAGAAACACATGATTATATAAATGCTGCAGTATAACAGTGTGTCTGTGTAGAGATGATCTACCTGAGAACAGGTGGTGTGTGTTCACTCTTAAGATCTATTGGGTGACCCATAGACTGGTCACTCTTCACAGACACACAGCTGGGCTCTGCTCCTGCTCTCTTCTGATGAACTGAACTAAAACAGAGGAGATTAAAGTTCAGCGCTGCACACACTGGACTCAACACACCTGATATTATTCAACACTTCATCATTTAAAACACTCTTTAAACAGCACTTTATGACACTTTTCAGAATAATGCACTAAAACTTTCTGGCTGTGTGTGTGTGAAATATCCTGACAGATTAAAAGCACAACTAACAGAGAGTAAATATAAGATCTAGTCAAAATAATCCTGAGGAATTTCCAGTGTAGGCCGAATACCTGCATCCTGTAGACAAATCCTGCTGTCCAGCAGTGTGTGTGTCCTCCATGATGGAGGGGCAGCAGAAACTCTAGAAGAAGCTGATGAACGATCACAGATCTCCAGTCATTGATCCGCCTTCATCATTCAGCTGAATGCTGGAATAGATCAGCAGCTGAGACACTCAAATCCAGAAGCTCATCACGAGGAAACCGATGAAGAATCCCAGCATCATCATCCGTCTGATGCTAATAAACAACATCACACACACGTTCACATTAAACTCACAGCTTTTGTCGAGATTTAAAGCTGCTCCGCGCTGGAAATGACGGATTCTGTCTGTTTAAAATGGCGACGCGACAACTAAACACTTTCACTTTCGTTTCTGGAGGAAGCGGCACATCATGAGTTCAGTGAGAAACATCCGTCACAAACCCTCTACACACAGCAGAGAAGAGTCAACACAGCTGCAGTATTATCAGAGGACATGCAGAGCTTACATGAGGGATTTGACCTGAAGCAGGAGAAACACTGGACACAGAGGAGACAGAACAAACACACACCCGGATAACCTCCTCCTCTTCTTCTTGTGTGGAGTCACAGAGAGCAGGGTAAAGCTGAACACCGCCACCTGCTGTACTGGAGTGTGTAAATAATAATATTTCTACAGTTTGCTAAAATCACTTTCAGAGAGCTCAGTTTAGATCTTCAGGAAATAAAATGGCTGCTTTCGCATATATCCTCTAATGTTTCTTCATGAAGTCCAGCACGGCTTGTGTTATATTCACTATGTCTGAGGGTCTGATGAGAACAGCACAGGCTGAAGCCTAAATGAGGAGGCTATCGTTTTACTTGTAGACTTTTACAAAGCCTTTGATACAGTCGAACATAGTTTTATGTATCAGACACTTCATGTATCAGACACTTCATGTATCAGACATTGCGACTAATCCTCATTAGATTATAAGCAGACTGTTAGGTTGGGGTTAGGGTTGGGGTTAGTGTAAGTACAGTCAGTTAAATGTGTGTTGAATGTCAGCAGATATTAAGCAGACAGTCTACTAATACTCAAACGGACCATTGAAATAAAGTGTTCCCCAATAGTGGAGTGTTGCCAGTGCAAACCAGCCCACGGTGATTCTATTGCTTACTCAACACAATCACTGAAACTGAAAAGATTTCTGATTTCTTCTGGTGAACAACCGTCTGAATGATCTGGACATGGTAAAACAGCACTGTTTCTGTTAGCAGCTTCACAGATGAAGGATTAAACGATCTTTAATGAAGGGGCCAGTGATTCCTACACTGTAAAACTTTCCGTTGTAAATGTACTGAATAATACTGGCAGCCGGGTCGCCGGCCACATACTGTGTTTTTACAGCACCCCTTCTGTAAATTCTGTACACTGTAAAAAATGTCCCTGTAAATGAACAGTGAAATACTGTCAGTCCCAGTTCCAGTAATGTACTGTTATTTTAAAGTCTGTTGCTGTAAAAATACATGCACTTAATTCAAAATGACGGAAACTCATTTCATTCACAGAATAGACGACAGTAGCTCCGTTTGGCCAACTGCTGTTTGAGTTCATGAACAAATATTTCTAATGTGTTATACGAACAACACAAGCATGTTACATTAGTTATTCCAAAACTATCAGTTTAACCCAAATCTCCTGTAGCTCACATGCATGAAGAGATAGATTTACCATAGAGTCTCTCACTGCATCAGCAACTACACGGCTGCTGTCTTTAAATCAAGAAGCCTGCAGAATAACATCAGTGCTTCATGTTCATCTTTGACTCAAACACTGGCTCTACTCTCCTCCACAACGGTGACACACAGAAGAACTTTGACTCAGGTTTTACCCCAAAATACTGCGTTTTCTTGATTTTACTGAATAATTCTGGCAGCTGGGTCGCCAGCCACATACTGTGTTTTTACAGTCTACACCTGTATTTTACATTCACAGTATATTACTGTTAAAATACAGCTTTACACTCTCGGGTGAACTATATTAGGAAACTAGTGTACATAACAGCGAACAAGGGCACAAAATGTAATGTCAAACACAGACTCTGAGTGTCGACTTTGAGCTCTGTAAATTTACAGTTTACTACTTTCTCAGAAACAACAAGATTACCCAGAATGCATCGTTTTTTACAGAATATCACTGTTTTAGTGAAAATACAGAATTTTACTGTAAAATGTCGCTGTTTTTGCGTCCTTCTGGAGTGTTTAAAACATACTTTATTCATTTAGCAAACAGATTATTTATTTATTCATTAATTAATTAATTCATTCATTCATTCATTCATTCATTTATTTATTTATTTATTTATTTCAATTCCAAAAGCAGAAACCCTGCATTGAAACGACTCCGAACAATGATTAGCCAAAAGTGAACATGTCTTACTTGGTAATAAAATATAGACGTTTAACACATTAAAAGTAAATAAATAAATAAACAATAAAAAAAACTAGTAACATTAATGCAAATATTGATCCATAAATAATATAAATCAAAAAGCAAATCATATAAATATGACAAATATGAATATAGAAACATGTAAGAAACGGAAGCAGCGAATACGGGGTTAATGTAGCGAATACCCAAACACAAATGTATTATTCCCTTCGTTCTCCTTCCCTGCTCCGTACATCAGAGACGAAGGGTCCAGAGCGTATATAAAACTCTATTCAATTCAATTAGGACATCACTTTGATGAACATGTCTTAGACAAAAATATCACCAGTGTGCAAAATATGTCAGCGAAAGACACTTCAGCACTATTGCATTTCAGTCAAATGAGTTTTAGACTGAACACTGGGTGTGTAAAAGTAGGAAAGACTCTAGTATATTATATTATATATCATATTTCCTATAAGTAGATGACGTTTATTAATCTGGAATTGCTCTTTTCTATAAATGTGCGATCAGATTGTGTCTTTAACATCATTGTTAGCACCTAGTGATGCTGAAAATGATCTTGTGCTCGTCGTTTTTCCACATTGCCTGAAGAACAGCGTTAGTCTCGTTTCATTCCCGCGGTCCAATTTCCGAAATAAACCAGGTATATAATGAGGCAGGCGATGAAGCAGAGCCCGTGGCTGTGTCTGTGCATGGATTCGCGTTCCTGTGGTGACCGCTCGGTCTCGCGGGTTACCTTGGAAGAACGAACCCGAGCCGCGAGAACACAGAACGCAAATGAGATGCAGCGATCCTGTTGATGAACTTCACACCGACATCATTTCAACCTAATTTCAACTTCTTCATTTGATTCTCAGTGAAAGTGTGTAAATATTTAATGACTGAAGCACTATCCATGAAGATCATTTGTAAAATGCAAACAGCAAAAACCTTTTTCTTTTTCAGCTCTAGTGTGTTGTGGCGGCCCCCTAGTGGTGGTGAAGCCCTAAGCAGCCGCTTAGTTCGCTTATATGCGGGAATACAAGTTAAAAAGGCAGTCAGATATTTAGGTATTGTTGTTTAGGTATTTAACAGTAGTTTAGGATTGATTGACAGCTATACCTTAGTCCCGCCCCCAGAGACTGGCGCAACTTGTGTTTCACTTGACTATTACGGACGACTCGTGAGTTATTCGAGTCGCCAGATGTATCGCAGCCAAGCTTACGAGTGTGCGTAACTCTTAAAGTACGTTTATTTCCCACATAAATGCTTCTGGACCTGTCAGACTTGTGTTGCTGTAAAGTTTGCACTCGCCGGTCGGACAGGTTTCATGTCACATTGCATGCGCATTAAGTTAATGCTAGCAAAGGAATGTTTAGCATTTATGCACGAGGTGCCGATGCACGTTGTATTAACAAGGTGTTGAAAACTAAGTATCATATATGTTGGAGTGTTATACCGTTTACACACTATCTGCATTGTATGATTGCTGTTTAAACAATGTCTGTGAAATCTGCAGTTATTGTGAGGCGATGTCCATACCTGTCAACCCTCCTGTTCTTCCCAGGATTCTCCCGTATTTTACAGTTCTATCCCGCTATCATCCCGTAAAGGTGTTTTCCCATATTTCTCCCGTATTTTCAGTCTTTCTCTGAAGGGTGGCGATAAACATTAAAGAGCCGATCCTCCCTATACGCAACCCATACAGCCGAACCACCAGGGGGCGCCCCTTGCTCTTAAATGTGAGTCTGTTCTGTGCTCTCGGTGTATTTAGGCGTGAAACACTTTGAAATAAATATAAAAACAGTGAGATTCCCTTTCCTTTTTAGTAAAGGTGGCGTTGTCCCTCTTATGCAATCCTCAAAACAGTCATAAAGCGGTGCGTGACTGTCAGACGCGCTCCATAGTGAGAAACAGACGCTGTTTCCCAAACGGATTCTGTACACTCGATTTGAAGCGGAGCGAAAGTGGATACTGGGTTTTGGGTGCGTGTTTGAATACAGACATATACACATCATTAATAATAATAACACCTAAAGATGTCGATCTTAGTGACTAATTTTAACTAATTTTGTCCTAAATCACTGTCAAGAGCATCAATGATGTGGAGGAGTTCATTGCCACGGATGTATGTGGACAAATAAAATATTACTAGTATTATCTGAATTTATGCAACACATCTAAGCAATGCTGTCATTATAACGTTAGATGTGTGCAGTGTGTTACGGCCAGCTCGCTCACGACCGTACCATAAAAAGGATTACATACACAAAAATGTATATAATGAAAAAAACATTTATTAAAGGGTATAACAAACTGTCTAGGGGTTTAAATAAATAAGAAATCAACAAATTCTCTCAACAAAATACAACACAAAACATAAAACGGCAAAACAAAAGAGTTGGGACAAAATGACCTCCCTGGTGAATAACGGTCCACCGGAGGAAGTGCCGTTCTTCACAAATTTCAAATATATACAACCTCCACCCATAAATTAACTAATTAACAGTGACGTCATGCTACGAGGCCACCGAAAGGAAAGAAAAAGGGAAGACAGGGTCGTAACACCTCCCTCCTCAAAAAAGATTCTGCAAAGAATCAAAAGAGAAACAAAATTAGTAAACAAATCACAAAATAAATCTCTTCATAAAACAGCTCACTCTTCCTCCTCTCCCAGCACATCTGGGCCCTAGAAGTGCAAAAAGAACAAAAAAAGTGAAACATGCTATATGAACAGTGTTATACTCTAGAGAGAGTGTCCGCGATTACATTATCTTTCCCCCGAACATGCTTAATTTCAAGATGGAAAGGCTGTAAAATTAAACTCCATCGCATTATTCGTTGGTTTCGGTTTTTCATCCGTTTTAAGAAAACCAAGGGGTTATGATCGGTATAGACTGTAATTGGTGCAGCGATTGATCCTAAATATACTTCAAAATGTTGTACAGCCAAAACAAGAGCAAGGGCTTCCTTTTCAATTGTAGAGTAAACTTGTTGACGACGGTTAAACTTCTTTGAAAAGTAACTTACGGGGTGTTCAACTTGATTTACATCATCTTGCAAAAGAACAGCACCTGCACCACAAGCACTAGCATCAACTGCAAGACGAAAGGACTTCTCAAAGTTGGGAGCAGTTAAAACGGGAACTTGCCAACAAGGCTTTGCAGTTTTCAAAAGATTGTTGACATGTCTCCGACCACTAGTACTCAAATTTTGGACTCAGCAAATCAGTCAAAGGTGAAACAATACTTGCAAAGTTTTTACAGAAACTCCGATAATAACCAATCATTCCAAGAAATCGTCGTAATTCACGCCGATTACTGGGAATTGGAAAATTACAAATAGCTTCAACTTTTGCCCCAATTGGTTTAACACACCCGTTTCCCACTATTTTACCCAAATAGGTGACTGTGGCTTTACCAAATTCAGACTTCGCAAGGTTGATTGTTAAATTAGCCTCTGCTAAGCGTGAGAATAGATCCTTGATTTTATCGAGATGTTCAGACCAGGTAGAACTATACAAAACTACATTGTCAAGATAAGCCTCACATCCAGACATTCCATACAATACATGATTAACCAACCGTTGGAATGTAGCGGGGGCATTACGGACCCCAAAAGGCATCACAGTGTATTGAAGGAAAGTATCTGGGGTAACGAAAGCAGATAATTATCTTGCTCGAGCAGTTAACGGTACCTGCCAAAATCCCTTAAGTAGATCAAACTTACTTACGTATTTGGCAGAGCCAACATGATCTACGCAGTCATCTATTCGAGGTAATGGAAAACAGTCTGGTTTGGTAAAGGAATTTAATCTTCTATAATCCGTACAAAACCGATACGAACCATCAGGTTTGTTCACCAAAACACAAGGGGAACTCCAGGAACTAAAACTCGGTTCAGCCAAATTATGAGCAAGTAGGTAGTTCACTTCTCTTTTTAAAAGCTCTCGTTTTGTTGGATTGACCCTATAAGCATTTTGTTTGATGGGACAGGAAGTTCCTACATCAATGTCATGTTCAATGACAGTGGTGCGACCAGGGACATCCAGAAAAAGGGAAGGAAATGACATCCTTAACTCAATGATGTCATTTCTCTCCTCTTCTGCCAAGTAAGACAGGTGGCCAGACAAATCAGAAAGAATCTGAGAGTTGTTAAGGCGTCCATCTATTTTTCCTTGAGAAAGAAGACTCCCATCCTCATTTTTCTCAGATAAGTCCTCACCCATGCTGCAAGATAGAGAAGGAAACACAGAGAGATGTTCTAAACCAGAATGGTCACACATGGTTCGAACACTGACAGAGGCGGAACAAACAGGAGCAACATAAGGCTTCAACAAATTAATGTGACAAACCTGAACTTTCTTCCGACGTTCAGGAGTATTCAACAAATAATTATTATCTGAAAGACGTTTTGCTACACTGTAAGGTCCCGTGAATTTGGGTTGGAAAGGGTTTGTAGGAAGAGACAACAATGCTAGAACCTGATCACCTGTCTGAAAACTCCGAAACTTAGCCTTCTTGTCAAAGTGTTGCTGCATTTTCTTTTGTGACTTACCCAATTTATTTTTAGCAACAGCCTGCATTTCATAAAGTCTACGACGAAAACCACTTACATAATCTACGAGATTATCAGGAGGTTTAGATGAATTCCACACATCAGCCAAAACAGTAGTGGGCCCTCGTATCACATGTCCGAAAACCAATTCATTTGGACTATAGCCAATGCTTTCTTGAGTTACCTCACGTATAGCTAAAAGCAACCATGGCAGGCCTTCTTCCCAATCACCATCGAGCTCCACACAATATGACCTTAAAAGAGACTTCAAAGTTTGATGAAACCTTTCGAGCGCTCCCTGGCTCTGTGGATGATATGCACTAGAGATATTGTGATTAACTCGAAGTTGACGGAGGGCTTTTGCAAACTGTTTGGACATAAAATTTGAACCTTGATCTGACTGAATTACTTTGGGAATACCAAAGACAGACATAAAATTTGTAAGGGCCTTCAGAATAGACTTGGTAGTTATAGATCTCAGTGGGTAAGCAGCAGGATATCGGGTAGTCTGGCACATAATGGTAAGGAGATAGTGATGACCAGCCCTAGAACGAGGTAAAGGACCAACACAGTCAATAATTAAATGGTCAAAAGGGTTAGCTGTCACAGGAATAGGCTGTAATGGAGCGATTGGCACTTTTTGGTTTGGTTTACCAGTAAGTTGACATGTGTGACAGGAACGTATAAATCTGGCCACATCTCGTTTTACTCTAGGCCAGTAAAACTGTCGCAGGATACGATCATAAGTTTTCCGAACCCCGGTATGACCAGCGAGTCCTTGATGGGCCAACTGCATCACAGATTCCCTAAAAGCAAGAGGGACAACAATCTGGGTCCTAAATGTTACATTGTCATCAAACATGGCCACTCTCCGACAAAGTAGACCGTCTTTAAAAAAATATGAGGAAGAAAAATCACCCAAGTCAGACCCTACTACAGAGATTAAGGTTTTAAGCGTGTCATCAATCTGTTGTGCACGAATTAGTTCCTCTCTGGAAACCTGCAACAGAGAAGTTAAAGAATGCTCATCAACATCAGAAGGAACAGTATTTAAAACCTCAGAGGCATCAGAGTCTTGGTTTTGGGGTGATTTTGGAATTTCCTCCAGGTCAGGTGACAGTGAGGAGCAGCTCTTTTTGTCTTTTTCAGGACACTCTGGGAGATCACATATAAATTCATCTGAATCAACAGTAGAGAACAAGGTGTTACCAAGTGAAACGTCAGTAGCTTTTTCAGGCAGCTGTTTCGCCATTGATCGTGTGACTGCACAGGCTGGAAACAAATCAGAAAAGGGGTCACTCTTTTCAACATCAGACTGACTAGGTGCAGACACTACTATAGGCAGAACAGTCACCTTACTGTCTCCCCAAACATTTCCCCCAGCTAAATCATTTCCTAGAATAAATGTGATTCCAGGAACCGGAAGTGCAGATCGAACACCAACTACAACATCACCAGATATTATGGTTGAGGAAAAATGGACTCCCATTTCAAAACCTCTTACCAACACACAAGTTCCAGTAGCAGTTTCAGAACTTAGGGGCAACACTCCTTCCAAAATAAATGACTGTGCTGATCCAGTGTCTCGGAGGATACGCACAGGGACCATTTCTTCAGAACCTGATAAAGACACAAATCCTTCAGTGATAAAGGGTGTATAATCAACAGAACCATCCACCTTTTGGTCAAATAATTTATCACAGGAATGAGATAAATGACTAACACTTTCTGTGCCAATGTCATCTACAAATGATGGAGCTACCAGAGAAACAGGTTTTGAAAATTTCTCTTTCTTTTTAAGAACAGGGCAGTCAGATATTTTATGGCCAGGCTTTTTGCAATAAAAGCAGAGTAGGTCTCTCAAAACAGCAGTCTTTCCAAGACTACTAACAACTGGTGTCCTAATATTTTGTCCAAACACAGCAGGTTTTTGTTTAACTTGAGGACAAGACTTAAACTTATTCATGTCACTTCGAAAACTGACTGAACTAAATGTACCCTGATGAGTTAAAACAAATTCATCAGCCATGATGGCAGCATCTGCAAGTTTACTCACTTTGTGTTCATTTAAATAAGTAGCTACAGCAGAAGGAACACAGTGTTTAAACTCCTCCAGAAGTAACAATTCTCTTAACTGCTCTTTAGTTTCAACTTTCATTGAAGTGCACCATCGCTCAAATAGACTCTCTTTTTCCCTTGCAAATTCAACAAAAGTGCAATTTTCATTTTTGGTTAAATTTCTAAATTTTTGACGATATGCCTCAGGCACCAGTTCATATGCATGCAATACAGCAGTTTTCACAGTTTCATACTCACTACTTTGTTCCAGGGTAAGAGCAGAATAAACTTCTTGAGCTTTACCTGTGAAAACACACTGCAACAACATAGTCCAAAACTTTTTCGGCCATTTCAGAGATAAAGCAACACGCTCAAAGTGATCAAAATATTTTTCTACCTCTTTTTCAGAAAATGGCGGAACTAATCTCATGTTGCGATGAACATCAAACACTAATGTAGACACCTGTTCTGGCACCGAACGCACGTCAGCTCGCGGTGTTTCCGCTTGTTTTGCTGCTAAATCCAACTCCAACTTCTTTATCTGAAACGCTCTCTCTTCCCGCTCTCTCTCTACCTCAAGTTCTAATTTCCGTACAGATAACTGTTGCTCTAGTTTCTTAGCTACAAATTGCCGTTCTATTTCTCTCTCTTTCATAGCGCGACCCTCGCGATCAGCACGGAGTTTTTCTGCCTCTAAATACAGCTGTTTCTCTTGCATTGACATCTCTGGAAATTTTAACTCACTTTCCACGTCAATATCACAGGAAGAAAACACTGAAGATTTACTAGGAACAGCAGATCTTACCTCTAAAACTCCCCTTTCAACCAGCGATCGTTTCAAAGCAATCAGAAGCGTGCCCTTTAACTTCTTGTCATGAGTAGTGAGATCGATATTAAAACGCTCGGCAATTTGAATTAATTGTTCCTTGGTACAACGCTCAATTAAAGATTCCGAGGGACAAGCAAAAAAATCATCGAGTACTGAAGACATTTTCGTATTAGCATTGTATTAGCATACAACACAAATAAACAAACAAACAAACCAGTACTCACCCGGAAAACGGATGTCCGTACAAAAACTACAATTCCCATGAGCCACTGCTCCGAAATAAACTACAATCGAACGTTACGTAATCTACCCATTCACAAAAAACGTCAAAGACTTACCACAAGTCGGACACATAGTAGATACGCGAGGAAGAGAGAAGCGCGCAAATCCCAAACGCTGTCAATAGCAAAAATATATTCACCTTTATACTCAAAGAAACTCCAGCTCCTATCTAAGAAAAAAAAAACTAGCTAATTCCTATCTAGTCTTCAGAGGTGTACCAGGCTCGGGGCGGCATTAAACGCTGAGCTCAGTGACGATCGGTCTTTAGACCAAAGGTCCGAAAGCGTACCCCCGACAGAGATTAAGATCTCCACCTAGGATAACCTCCAAAAATAAGAAAGGCAAAATAATAAACAAAACAACAAACAGTGCACTGATGGAAGGATTGTATTCACAACCCAGCTGGATACACTCTTTCTAACCGGAGTTTCTAGTTTATAAAGGTGAATAACCTATCCAAGAGAAAAAAAACTACTCACCCGCATATAGGAATGCCGGACGAGCCACCCAATTTATGTTACGGCCAGCTCGCTCACGACCGTACCATAAAAAGGATTACATACACAAAAATGTATATAATGAAAAAAACATTTATTAAAGGGTATAACAAACTGTCTAGGGGTTTAAATAAATAAGAAATCAACAAATTCTCTCAACAAAATACAACACAAAACATAAGACGGCAAAACAAAAGAGTTGGGACAAAATGACCTCCCTGGTGAATAACGGTCCACCGGAGGAAGTGCCGTTCTTCACAAAAATTTCAAATATATACCACCTCCACCCATAAATTAACTAATTAACAGTGACGTCATGCTACGAGGCCACCGAAAGGAAAGAAAAAGGGAAGACAGGGTCGTAACAGCACACACACACACACACACACACACAACAGTGAACATATGTGCACACACACAACAGTAAACATGTGTGCGCACACACACACAACAGTAAACATGTGTGCGCACACACACACAACAGTAAACATATGTGCACACACACACACACAGCAGTGAACTCAATTTGCACACACACACACAGCAGTGACATGCACACACACGCACACACACAGACACACATACGCTCACACATGCACACACTCACACACACACAGTAATGAACACGCACATGGCGCATGCACACCTCACTGCTGCTGAGTGCTCCTGCAGAGGATTATGGGTAAATCTCTGGTCAGTCTTCAGCTCAGTTTCACTGATGATCCAGGAAAATAAAGCCCAAACCCAGCCCAGAGCGGCTCAGTGAATGTGGTCTGGACTGAGTGGATGAGGCTCATTGTGTCTCTATAGATGTTGTAGAAGATCAGAGTTCCTGCACTGTGATCCACAAACACTCCTATTCTCCTGCTGAGCTTCACTGGGAGATCAGTGTGTGTGTGATTGTGTCTGAATGTGAAACTGGAGGAAGAGCAGAACAAACTCCAGGACTGAGCATTAGATCCAAACTCACACTCACCACCTATTCCCTTCCTCCTGATGCTCTTATATGACACTGATATATACACATAACCATCTCCACTCCAGTCAATCTCCCAGTAACAGCGTCCACACACACTCTCTCTGCTCAACACCTGATGAACACCATCAAATCTGTCTGGATGATCAGGATACGGCTGATTCTCTCTCACAC
>CAIGQQ010007764.1:0-10785 GCA_903798035.1 Danio albolineatus
GGATGTGATCAGGAATGATGTTCGAGGGTGATTCTTCTTGATCATGACAGTCATAAATACGGGAAAGAGCATCGGCTCTAATATTTTTAGATCCAGGACGATAGGTGATGGAGAAGTGGAAGCGTGAAAAGAATAGGGACCATCTGGCCTGTCTGGGACATAGTCTTTTGGCCTCCTTGATATAGAGAAGGTTTTTGTGGTCAGTGATCACCTGGAACGGGTGTTGAGCTCCCTCCAACCAGTGTCGCCACTCTTCCAGGGCGAGCTTAATAGCGAGGAGTTCCCGGTCTCCGATGTTGTAGTTACGCTCCGCCGGGCTCAGCTTCCTAGAGAAGAAGGCACATGGGTGTAGTCGGGGCGGAGTACCCTGATGTTGTGACAGCACTGCCCCGACTCCAGTAGTGGAAGCGTCCACCTCCACAATAAAGGGACGATCAGGGTCAGGATGAGTCAGGAGGGGGGCTCTGGTGAACTCCTTCTTCAGAAGGCGGAAGGCTGCGGCCGCGTCCTGGGACCAGAGTAGTTTCTTTGGTTTTTCTTTGAGGAGATTTGTGAGAGGCACTGTGATACCACTGTAGTTCTTAATGAAACGACGATAGAAATTGGAGAATCCCAGAAACCTTTGCAGCTCTTTGATGGTGGTAGGTTCTGGCCAGGACAAGACAGCCTCGATCTTCCCTTGGTCCATCCGAATCCCATTAGAGTCTATGATATAACCTAGGAACTGTACAGATCGTTGGTGGAAAGAACACTTCTCGGCTTTCAGGTATAACTGATTCCTCCTCAAGGTTTTTAGGACCTCCGCAACGTGGTGGCGATGTTCGGCCTCACTCCGGGAGTAAATGAGGATGTCATCAATGTAGACGATCACGCTACGATGGAGGTACTCCCGGAGGACTTCGTGGATGAAGTTCTGGAATACGGAGGGGGCGTTGACCAGGCCATAGGGCATGACCTGGTACTCATAATGGCCGGTAGGGGTCACAAAGGCGGTCTTCCACTGGTCCCCCTCACGTATTCTGATCAGATTGTACGCGCTGCGGAGGTCCAACTTCGTGAAGATCTTCGCCTCTCGGAGTTGCTCTAATGCTGATGGGACCAAGGGAAGAGGATACTTAAATTTTATAGTGCTCTCATTAAGGACACGGTAGTCGATGCATGGACGCAGCCCTCCGTCCTTCTTGGCCACGAAGAAGAAGCTGGAGGCCGCCGGAGACTTGGAATGTCGGATGTACCCCTGACTCAGAGCCTCCCGTATATAATCCTCCATTGCCTTCGTCTCTGGAAGCGAGAGCGGGTAGATCCTACCCTTCGGCAACTGGGCATCCGGAACTAGGTCAATGGCGCAGTCCCATGGCCGATGTGGAGGTAGCTGGGAAGCTCTCTTGGGGCAAAAGACATCTTGAAAGGAGGAATAAAGCATAGGAATGCTACTGGACTGTTTCTCAGGAGGACTTTCAACAGATGTCGCGAACAGGGAAATGGGTTTTCGACCCTGGAGGGGAAGACTGGGAAAACAGGCTGACGAACACTCATTACCCCATCTTTTGATCTCTCCTGTGCCCCAAGAGATGATGGGATCGTGCTTCACCAGCCACGGGCGCCCTAAGATGATGTCCATGTTGGCTCCCTCCAGAACCAGGAATTGGATTTTTTCTTGATGTAGGACTCCCACTTGTAATAAGATTTCTTCACATTGACGATGAATCCGAGTTGGGGTTTTTGCACATGGTGTTATCGGTTGTATCTGGTAGATGTGTGAGGACGCTTCTGTGCGGAGATCGAGCTGACGACAGAGGGATTGGGAGATGAAATTCCCTGCTGACCCGGAGTCGATGAGGGCTGTGACATGGAGGGAAACAGATGAAGTAGTTATTTGTACAGTAGAAGTGAGAGGATTGCATTTCTCAATACTGGTACTCAATACACTCACTGAGGTTCGAATGGGACGAAGGGGACACTCCAGGCGTGTGTGTCCGCCAACACCACAGTAGAGACACAGACCCCGAGTCAGCCTCCTCTGTCGTTCCGCTAGAGATAATCTTCCAGATTCCACCATCATAGGTTCTGGTTCTGGAGGGGAGCATGACTCAGGCGATCGAAGGAGTGCTGCAGGGTTGCTCACTAAATCATGCTGATAGCTCTTTAGCCGATCGGAACATCTCAAGGAGTGCTGTATGAATTTCTCCAGACCCATAGTGTCATCGAGGGCAGCCAATTGGATGCGCAGAGTTGGTTCCAAGCCGAGCCGGTAAGTGGTCAGTAGCGATCTCTCATTCCATCCACTAGCGGCCGCTAGAGTTCGAAACCGGAGAGCATAGTCCTGAGTAGACATGGTACCTTGTTTTAAGTGATACAGTTGTTCTCCAGCGGCTACCTCTCCATCTGCACGTCCAAAGACCTCCTTGAAATAACTCATGAAGTTGGTAATCGAATCCATCACCGGCCCGGCTTGATTCCAGATCGTCTCTGCCCATCTTAAAGCCGGTCCGGAGAGTAAGGAGATGACGTAGGCGATCTTCGCTTTATCTGAGGGATACAGAGAAGGTTGCATTTCAAAGGTTAGTGAGCATTGTAAAAGAAATCCGTTGCACTCCTCCGCCCCGCCTGAGTAGGGCGCTGGTCGGGCCAAGGGACTGGAAGGAAGGGCCGAAGAAGAAGTGGTGGATGCGGAAGTGCTCGGTGCTGGTGGTGCGTTGGGAAGTGGAGCTGGTGGCTGTAGAATCCGCTTCAGTTGATCCACCAGCTCTTGGAAGTGATCGGGGGTGCTCATGTTGCTGCGGTGTCGGTCCAGGCTTCTGTTATGAAGCGGACAGGAGACAGAGGTAAGTGCACGTTAGGTGGATTTATTGATATACAACAGAGGAGCACAATAGGGATTGCCAGGAGGATCGGTAAACAGGATACTTGTATTCCTCCGTGGCAGGGGCGATGGAGCACACGAGGATCACAGCACACACCAGATACACAGAAGACAGCGAACAGGACACTCGGGAACAGGAGGACTCGGGATACACAGGACGACTAGGAGGAAGAGAATACAGACAGGGTAAGTTCAATTGTAAGAGTACTGAGTATGCTTTCGCCAGGGAATCGCTCAGTGTCCGCTTTCGTCAAGACGAGCCTGGACACTGAGCGACCGGAGGGTTGTGATTATATAGTGCTCGTGGAATGTGAAACAGCTGGGTGCTCATCAGAAGGCAGGTGATGGTGATCGTTGTGATTGCGGGACGTGAGAGCCTGACCAATCCGTAACACACATTGCAGGATTTGATTATTTATTAAAGATTAAAGGATAAAGATATTATTGTATAATATTCTTTATACATTGATAACCATGTTATCTTACATTTGATTGTTCAATTTCTGTATTTCAATACTGTTAGACTCCCAAGAAAACCATGAAGCACTATTTATTTAACTTTTATTTTTGCTCTTTATTATCATTTTTACATAAGCATGTAATTTATTATGTCTAATGCAGATGCACCGCTCAAAAAAAGGCTTGATCACCCTAGTCGATCTAATTAATAAAATCTTTCCAAATAGAACTATTCAGATCATCTGGTGAAATTATATTTATATCGCGATATATATCACAGCAAAACAAAAATCATTTTGAATGTGAGATATTTCTAATACCCCGCAGCCCTAATTTTAAATGTTTATTATATCAGTGATGTCATCACGTCTAATGCTTGTGTGCGTGAATATACTTGCAGAAAGAGAGTCAAAAGGCAGACGAGTATCTGAGAGAGATTAAAGAGCAGAGTCTGCTGAGCGAAGCGGTACAACAGTGTGTGGAGGCCGCCGGTCATGAACATGAACCCGAGACACAGAAAAGACTCTTGAGGGTGAGACACACATCCATCAATAATTCAGTTCAATTCAAGTTTTTTTGTATAGCCCTTTCCACAATAACTATTGTTTCAAAGCAGCTTTACAAAAGATGCTCACAATTGCATTACAATCAAAATCAGAAAAGTTAAGGTTATTAGTTACCATAACTTTATTAGTTACTAATAACTTGAATTAACTAGTAACTAATAGCTTATAACAGTTAAAGTTATTATATATAAACACAGTTAACCTGCAGTTGTTACGGAGACCCGGAAGGGACGTGGTGGTGTGAAAAAAATTGGGTGGGAGAAAAAAAGTGGGTGAGAGGACGCAAGGAAGGAGGTTTTTGCGTTCCCTCGCAAAGTTTTGCGTTCCCACACAAAACTGTTTTTCCACAAACACTTTCTGTTCACTTTATACATGTCAACCCAACCCATATTCATTATCCCGTATTTTACCATATTTCTCATGTATTTTTAAATCTCGAAAGCATGCTGAAATTAATATCAAATGTCTGCAATCCCTTTCTTTCCATTAAAGCTGTGCGTCAATCATCACCCTTCATATGCAACCTCTGAATCAGCGAATGCATAAGCCAATGGCTGGTATAAGCGCTGACTGACGCGCGTCATATGATAAACTGATCCCAGATTAGCTTCTGTACACGCCATTTAAAGAGGAGCGAAAGTGCAGGACACTTTGATATTCGGGTGTGTGTTTAAACAGACAAATACTCTTAATAATATGTAAACATGTTCGTCCTGCGTGTTTTATTTTAAACACAACTAATTGAGCACAAACAGTTTCTAAAGTAATTGAATGCTTTCATTATAGACCTGCGCATTCTTACAGTGACACCACTGTTATCAAACAAATGATATACTGTACATGGTATACATCTGATTCAGAGGTTGCATATGAAGGGTGATGCCTGACGCATAGCTTTAATGGAAAGAAAGTGATTGCAGACATTTTTTATTAATTTCAGTGAGCTTTCAAGATTAAAAAATACATAAAATATGGGAAATACTTAATAATAGGTTGATGGATGATAGAACAGAATACCGGCAAAAACAGGAGGGTTGACATGTATGAAGTGAACAGGAAGTGTTTGTGGAAAAATGGTTTTGCGAGGGAACGCAAAACAACTTTGCAAAGGAACTCAAAACATTTTTGCGTGGGAACGCAAAGCTATGCGAGGGAATGCAAAAACTTTAAAATATATATTTTCCTCCCACCCATTTTTTTATTCTCCCACCCATTATTTTTTTTCTCCCACCCAATTTTTTTTTCCCACCACCACGTCCCTTCCGGGTCTCCGTAAGTTATATACTGTATAGGTGATGTCTATGTGTACTGTACATATTCAATGAAGTATAGTAAGTCTATGTTGTCTTCGGAGTCCTCCAGGGTTGGCATCATCTCTTCACAAGTCTTAAAGGGCCATGAAACACCAAAACACATTTTTTGGGCTGTTGACAGTCATATATGTGTCCCACGCTGCTATAAACACTATTAGGACACATATAATTGACTAAAAAGTGGAAATTGGTTGTTTTTGCGTTATTTCGAGCAAATTCGTTCTTCCGGTTTGAAACGAATTTTTGTGGCTGCGTCACGCCGTTGAGGTCTTTGCATATGGTCCAGCGTGTAGAGTGGACGTCTACCCGGAAGCGAACAAATTGACGTCAGTCAGCGTGCGGCATTAATTCATGACATGGCCTTTGTTCAAACCAATCAGAGCGCTCTATTGTGTATGACGCGGAGCTTCATCAATATGCATGAGCTACATATACAGGAAGATTTGTTTACCTGTGACAAGTTTCAAACGGCAGAGAGACGCTACGTTTTGTCGCCAGCCGAGAGGATTGGTTCGTCGGTGTTGCATTGATAAATCATTTCCCCGAGATGAGAGTAAAGCTCGCGTGTGGACCCAAGCAGTTGGAATAAAGTGGTGTATTACCACGCGTCATAAATACGTTTGCAGAGAACATGTCACCTGATCGGTAAGTAGGCGTTTAGTGGTGTTTGTTTGTTGATGAAGATGGCAAAGTTAGTTGGTTTCGTCTGCAATACTCTTTCAGTGTTTAAAGACAGACCTTAGTCAAATGATTAGAACTGTTGCTGAGTTTACAGCACGTTAATATCACTACAGTATTATAGACTGAAGAATCCGTGTAAAGTGTAAACATCTTAATCAAACGATTACTGTCGTGTAGATTTTTCGCCGCATTTAGTGACAGATTAGTCTATACACACACGGCTTTCTGACGCTACCTACCGAGTGCATTTAGTTACCGAGAAATGCAGGATTTATTTTCCTGAAATATGCCGTGCGTTTCAAACACTCCATTAAATATGCACTCCTTCAGCAGTTACTAACATTTAATATCTGGTTTGTCACGGGGGACATGCAGGAAATGTTCGTGAATAAACGTTAAAGTGCCAAACTGCAGTTAAAGTCCACGAATTAATAATTTGGCAAATAATTAGATGACTGAAGTCCATGTGAACATAGATCCGTCTTTCTCACCCTGCGTCTGTGTCAATGGTCTGTGTGTGTGTGGGTTTGAAAGTCAGCGCGTGCACAAATGGAAACTCCCATTTATATGCAAAACCTTCCCTCTTTCCCTCCCCCGACACCCCTACCTAAACCGAGCTGGACACACCCACTTTACTGAGCTTTTACAGACTGTAGGTGTGAAAACACCACGCTGAGACTGGGGGGTTTCGTGGCCCTTTAAATCTCATCAATCTCATAGTGGTGCTGCACGTAATAAGAGAAGACACATTTCATTTGTAGTAAGGAATGACAATAAACATAAACATATCTCCTTATCTCTCGCTCTCTTTGCAGGCGGCCTCGTTTGGGAAGTGTTTCTTGAGTAATTTTCCTCCAGAGCAGTTTGTCAGTATGTGCCGAGACCTGCGGGTGTTGAATGCAGTTCGAGATTATACCATAGGCATTCCTCTGACCCACACTCAATTCAAGCAGATGACTGTACAGGTGCTCATTGACAGGTGAATAGGCTGTTTGCGGGGCAAGGATTTCACTTTGTTGGAATAATATAGATTATTCAAATGTAATGTATGGATTTTACCTGTCTGTTTTATTAGACTGGTTTATCGTAAACTCTATCCACTGGCTATTGAGGTTTGCCGATATCTGAAGACTCCGGAATATCAAGGAGTGAGTCGTGTGCTTAAACACTGGGCCTGCTTCAAGGTATGTGACTGTGTGCGTATATGTGTGTATCAAGATTAGAATTGACATTTTCCTTCTTTTTTTATGGGCCAAATCGCCCCTATGTAAATTGTTTATAACGTTTGTAAATAATAGCTGTATGATAATTGTTAAATTGTAACTGTTGTCTTTTACGTCAAATTTATCTGACAGTTTATTGTGGTACTAAAATTACACATTTCAAAAAAGGATAAGTTTAGGCTGGAATATGTTATTGAATCAATATTTTCTGGTAATATTGTAATCGTGACTGTTAATGTTTATAAATAGAATATAAATATTAGCAGTTTTATGAGGGCCAAGCATTATGTGGCTTCACAGACAAGCAAGCAACACACTCAAATACTCTATGGCCAGTTTAGCTTATTCAATTCACCAGTACCGCATGTCTTTGGACTTGTGGGGGAAACTGGAATACCCAGAGGAAACCCACGCGAACACGGGGAGAACATTCTCCACACAGAAATGCCAACTGACTCAGTCGGGACTCGAACCAGCAACCTTCTTGCTGTGAGGCGATTGTGCTACCCACTTAAAATCATGCAAAATATTGCAAAAACAATAAAAAACTAAATAATTTCAACAAACTAAAATTTGGGCTACTAATTTTTAGACCGTTATTGTAAGTAATTTAGTTAGATTAACTCCAGATTTGGCTTCAGTACTGACTAACCTAATGTATATGCACAAATATACTTACAGTATATACATAATAAATATACATCGTAAACACACATATATTATGTCAAAACAAACTTTTAGATGTGATTAATCGTGATTAATTGTTGCCCAGCAATAATTTTTACACAATGTCAAATACACACTTTTGCTTTTGTATGACACTAAGTATCAAAATATTCATGATAAAGTTGTTTTCTACTATTTATTATGAGTATAAAAACAATGGCTTTGCTGCTGTTGTTTACAAAGCATCAAGTACATCTGCAGATGCCAATTGCATTATTTGCTCTTTCTATACCTTGTAAAGGTGTATAACATTGTGAGAGAAGTGTCCATCAGTTAAAACATACATAAACCTTTTGTTTGTTTGTTTGTTTGTTTTTTCATTTGTGTAGGTTCAGCAAAAGGAGGAATCTGATGAAGTAATTGCAAAAGCTGTGAGTGTGAAGCTCGCCGATGCTGCTGGAATCTCCTACTCTGAAATCGCCACCAAAGCATACGAGAGCGGACGCACAGAACTCGCCATCAAGGTACTTGCATGAAGAGACTATGTGCGGGTTAAAAAAGCACAAGGGTAGGGCTCTGCAATTAATCAAAATTCAGTATTATGGTTTTTCTGAGGTGGTACTTGTAGAAAAAAGCTTGAGAACCACTGGATTAAGTGATTACAATTATGACCAAAATAACCATGATTGTGATTTTTAATCCATAATCGAGCAGCCCTACACAAGGGAATGTAGAATCAAGTTATATTATGGGTTGTCAGTCAGCTTGTGTTCTCCTCTCTTTCTTCAGCTGTTGGAGTTTGAGCCTCGCTCTGGTGAACAGGTCCCACTGCTATTGAAAATGAAGAAAAGTCCTCTGGCTTTGAGCAAAGCCATTGAGAGTGGCGACACAGACCTTGGTACACACATTCACACACACCAGCTCTAAAATATCATGTGCTGCCTATTTGGGAAACAATTTATATAGATGTTCTACCATTTAAAAGTGTGAGGTTTGTAATGTTAGGCTGCTTTTATTTGATGAAGTAAAACAGAAATATTGTACTATTATCTAATAAATGCAAAAGCTGATTGTTTTTGCTTTTCACATGCTAGTGTACACCGTGGTAATGTACCTGAAGAATGAGCTGAACAGAGGAGACTTCTTCATGATGTTGAGGAACCAACCTGTGGCTCTGAGCCTCTACAGACAGGTACGCACTAGTGTTGTCATGATGACCTGTTTTAAGGTGAACTACAGTATACTTTCTGACATTAGTATTAATAATACTATTAATTAATAAAAGTATTTATTATAATTAGTATTAATACATTTTATTATCATTAGAACTGTGATTGATTGTTGAGATTTTGAAAACTCAAGGTAAATACTGTATATGTATTAGCTCTGCCGCACAATATTGACAATAATGAGCTGAAGCTTGACATCACAAAATATAATTGCTAATCGGTAACACTTTACAATAAGGTTCATTAGTTAATGCATTTACTAACATAAACTAATCATGAACAACACTTGTACAGCATTTATTAATCATAACTGAACATTTACTAATGCATTATTAACATCCAAGTCCATGCTTGTTAACATTGGTTAATGTTAATTGGTTAATCGTGAGTTAACATTAACTAACAATGAACAGCTGTATTTTCATTAAAGAGCCCCTATTATACATTAAAAAGGGTCATATTTTGGTTTTGGGGGTCTCCAACAGCAGGCTAATATGCATGCATGGTCAAAAAACACTTTCATTGTCTTATAATATGCATTAATTTTTACCTAATTATCCCAGCGACTACCATATGAATCGTTCAGCAATTAATTTGTTCCAAAACTCCTCCTTAGCGCGATGCTAAACTGCGCTGATTGGACCGATGACCAAGTCTGTTGCGATTGGTCGACATCATTCAGCGCGAGAGAATGGCCACCACGGCTTATCTATATTGAAGTAGTCATAGTGTGTGCGTGAGCATATCTGCCAACACTCGTTTTTCCAGGGAGTCGCCCGTATTTCAGACACCTCACCCCCGATACTAACCCCCCGGTCTCCCAGCATATCATTCTTTTCTTAACCAGAAGTTAAAACAGTGACACACATTCAGTATTAGTGCACACAGCGGCAAAAGCCGAACCATTATGAAACAGGACCACCGCACGTGTGTAGAAGAGCTGATGTAGCCATAACAACGACAAACAGCGGAGTAACACGAGTTCACAAACGCATTTTAATCCGTAAACAAAGCGGCACGCGTCGCGTTTACAACGTGCTTTTAGACGCGATATGAGAATACAAGTTAACCAGATACACTACAAGCGGTTAAAAGTTACAAAACACAATTAAATGCATCATTTACAAGCTAGAGAAAACAAAGAGGCAACCGTTTTAATCGCACTTACTTAACACTTGTTGGATGGGAAATGTCCCGGTGCTCCCTTAGGCCAATCTGCCCCTGCATACATCTTTTCTGATCCTTCCTTTAACAAACGACCGACGAATCCTCCGTTGTAAGCGTGTAGATTTCAGAAGCACTCCTCAGAGGGAACACAGCACAAGGCTGGGCTATAATGCTGAGGCATTTCTGCAGAAATAAACCTCAACCACTGTCATGCCGAAACAGCTAAAGACTCGTAATCACAGCGATTCGTTTGAAGAACTATGAGTCGACTTTTATAGATGAATCAATAGTTTTAAACACTGTGCACTTTCAGATTTAAGCCTTAGCTGGACATTTCACTTCACTTAGAGCTGTGTTACACACTGCATGCAAACTCATTTTCAAAAACCCATAATAGGGGCTCTTTAACTAAAGTTAACTAACATGAATAAATACTGTAGTAAATGTATTGTTCATTGTTTGTTCATGTTAGTAAATGCATTTATTAACATCAACTAATGAACCTTATTGTAAAGTGTGACCTGCTTATCAAATCACAATAAAAATTAAAGTTAGACAGTTTTGTCAAATCGGGCGCCACGGTGGCGCGTGAGTAGCACGTTCGCCTCACAGCAAGAA
>CAIGQQ010007770.1:0-12107 GCA_903798035.1 Danio albolineatus
GTAGTGTATGTGTGTGAATGAGAATGTATGGATGTGTTTCCCAGAGATGGGTTGTGGCTGGAAGGGCATCCGCTGCGTAAAACAAATGCTGGATAAGTTGGCGGTTCATTCCACTGTGGCGACCCCGGATTAATAAAGGGACTAAGCCGAAAAGAAAATGAATGAATGAATGAACATTTAAAGGAAATTAAGTATACATGCAAAAAAGACCATATTTATACTTTTGCCCAAAGTAGGTAACCTTTGATTTGGCCTGTCATCACATCTGAAAAGAGAGGGATAATGATGGGGAGGTGGTTGGGGCGAATGCCTTTAATTGTGATCATCATTTCGAATTTAATGAAACCTTTTGTTTTTGTTTTATTACTGAGATACAAAAAAACAACTGAAATTAAATGATTCAATTAAATATTGTAAATGAATCAGACTTTTCAAATGTAAATACTGTAAGCAAACTGCACAAGACATCTGCGAGCAAATCAAAGTAAGCTTGACTAGTGTATTCAGCATTGAACTTTTGTTATAAATCAGATTATGTTTTACTGTAATAATTCATTATGAAATGTTGAAAAAAACGATCCTGCATAAGTCAATATGATTGAAAGCCACGTTTTCTAGTTATATTGAAATATTACCAAATAAATTAGAAATGTACCCATGGCAAATTTAATATGGTTTGGTATATATTCGGCCCACAGACCTCAAAGTTTGCTTTTTGGCCCTTTATAGGAAAAGGTTTGGGCTCCCCTGCTCTAATATATTTGGCGACACCAAGTAATAACCAATATTTACGTTGTTTTTGGTTCATCATTTGGATTTTACATGTTATTTTACACGCCACCATGGGTGCCCATGCTTGAAAAGTAGTATCTTTTATATTAAGTATTTTATTTATTAATATTTTATGTTGGACCTGTAATCGTAATATTTTTTCTTCTGGAGAAAGTCTTATCTGTTTTACCTTGACTAGGATAAAACAAGCTTTTAATTTAAAAAAATAAAAAACATTTTAAGGACAATATTATTAGCCCACTTAAGCAATATTTTAATTCTCTTGTATAGAGAACAAACCACTGTTATATAAGGACTTGCTTAATTACCATAACCTGCCTAATTAACCTAGTTAAGCCTTTAAATGTCACTTTAATCTAAATCTAGTATGTTGAAAAATATCTAGTCAATTATTATGTGCTGTCATCATAGCAAAACTTAGAAATGTTTTGAAAATACCATTAAACAGGAAACAGAAATTGAGGAAAACCTATAAACAATTCAAATTTAATAGGAGCGCTAATAATTCTGACTTCAACTGTATATCATTATTAGTATATATTATATATTAGAAGACTTATATTGTTATATAAGATTTATGTCATATCACTCAGCCCTAAAGCCTCACCTTCATGTAAACGTAAATAAAGTGTGTTTACCTTAAGATTAAAGTTATTGCACGTCCACCTGTTCCCACTTCTGAATGAGCGACAGGTTTTAGCTTCTTGTACATTAAGGTAGCATTCAGAAAAAACAAAACATCTGCTAAGAAACTCGTCATGGAGGAACATAAAAACCCACTGTATCGGAAGTGTTGTTGCAGAGCGTATAAGGCAAGCATCATGGGTCATGGCGATCACTCGATGCAGATGTATAAATCAGTCTTTAAAGTCTGAGGCTGATTTATTCTTCAGCGGCCACTTTGCAGCCACATGATCTCAGGTCAAGTAAGATGATGGACCCATTTTTGAGCCTTACTTTGCACTACACTGAGGATGACTAAGCTGCGCCAGAGAGGAGTTGAGACGGCATATTTTCCATTACACTCAAATAATCATTTACATTAAAATATCTGTTTACAGAAGATGCAAGAAATGCACTGTTTAAATATTACTTACAGGACATTCAAGAGGTTTTTTATTTGGAAGAGATGCTGCTCATTTTCTACTATAAATATAAAAAAGCACTGAAAATTATTTAATTTGTATCCAAAAGTGCAGGTTATTTGTTTTCACTTTTTTATAAGAAAACAGTGACTGCTGGTTTCAGGCAAATGTGTGTTTTAATTTCAGCTGTTCAACATTGATATTCAATAAATAAATCACAGATAGTGGATAGTGTGTGTGTTTCCTTCAATTATTTTAAAATCAAGCAATGCGCCCTTTATATAAAAATCTATGACTAATATAAAAAATATAAATAAAATCTGTGACTAATGTGTGAGCTTATTTACTGTACAGAACTTCTCAGTGAACTATGGAGGCAAAAAAAAATTATACATTTATAAAAATTTAAATAATCATTCATTAATTGGAATGGAGTTAAAATGTTCAATTAATCAAGATTTCGAGTTTAAGCCAAATCGCCCAGCCCTACTCCATTTGTTTGTCATTTATTCACTTTAATTTATGGATTTATTTTGTTTTGTTTTTATTGTTATGTTTATACCAGCTGATTTCCTTTGTACTGTTTTTTTATTTTAAAAAGAAAAGAAAAAGAAAAAAAGCTTGAATTTTTTTATGTACGCTGTAATATACACTGTAAGAGATGCTGGGTACTACACAATACCTTCTTGTTGTCCCAACACAAATTGACTCAGTTAACTTAGCCCCAATCCCAATTCTACTCCTTAGCCCTTCCCCTTACCCCTCGTTTTGCGTGCTCACGTGAAGGGTTAGGGGTGCCCCAATTAGGCATGGGCCAGTATAATAAAAAAAAATCACAGTTTCACGGTATGACGGTATTGTGTTTACTGCTCTAAAATATATTCTTTTTGAATGTCTGACTAAAAAACAAAAACTTTTCCCCCTTTGAACACAATTTTTTTTTTTCAAGTATCTTGGGGCAGTTAACATGTCAGGCTAAATAATTCAGGTGAATCATTGACTTCTGCTGTCTTAAATTTATACCTAAAAAAATAAAAATAAAAAATATATATAAATAAAAAAATCTTACTCCTACCTTAGGAACGGTATAGCAGAAAAATTTTGGGGGTATGAAAACCTTGACTTTTCCAAACCGCGGTATACCTTAAAATCGGTTATCGTCCCATAGTCCCAATTCTCTTTAGCTTGAAGACATAGGGCTAAGGGGAAGGGCTAGATACCCCTTTAAACTGAGATTTTCCAGGACCACACTCAACCCAAAATTTCCCAGAATACACCAGCTACAACAGCAGCATGGCTGCACACGGAAGTCAGGAGATCCACAAATTAGTATTTTTGTCATTATTATGAATTTTTACAACAAACAAGCATGTTTTAATAAATTCATAACGGCGTTCGTGTTTTACCGTCATTTTTTTTTTAAGCGCTAAAATAAAAAAATGCTAAATTTCGCTAATCCATAATAACAACTCCTGTATGGCAGTCCAGAACATTCTGTCACTCGATGACACTAGAATACCCTGTCAGAAAAGTCTAGTGGCTGGGAATGAGCTTTTTACAGTGTAAGCTATAATGTTAATGTTGTTTTTGTGAGTTTACATAGATCAGGGGTGTCCAAAATCAGTCCTGGAGGGCCGGTGTCCTCCATATTTTACTTCAAACCCTAATTAAACACACCTGGACAAGCTAAGCAAGCTCTTTTTAGGTATGGCAGAAACTTCCAGGCAGGTGTGTTGAAGGAAGTTGGAGCAAAACTATGCAGGACACCAGCCCATCAGGACCAGGTTTGGACACCCCTGACATAGATGAATATGGCCGAGGTGTAAATGCACAGTACAATTAAGAGCTTATTACCACATTATATCGTTATGATAAAATGATATACGCCTTCAATGATTTCCAGAAGATAAATATCAAAATAAAGCAACCAACCCAGGCTCATTGTGAAAATGTAGTCCCACAAACGTTTCTGGAGACCGCACATTACATGGTCAGAGGTACGTATGGCTGCATTTCATTTTTTAAACGAACGCTACGGGGCGGTGTGACGTCGTTTCTATTTACGCTTACCAGCCGACCGCTCGCCTCCTGTGGACGACTTTCCTGCTGCAACCAGTTTGTCCCGTTAGCTCGCCGTGTTCGTCGGCGGACTCAAGACGTAGAGAGGAGTTGACCATGGTGACGGGGTTCGAGTCAGGTGAGGAGTGCTTTCAGAAAGCAAGTAAGACAAAAACAGAATCCAAATAATGAAATAAACCAGTAAATAACAGGGTGAGAATGTGGTTAAGTCTGAAAACGTGGTAAAAACGAGACGAGGGCTTTTCTTTATTTCTGGATTGCTTTTTTGAAAGTTGTTGGTTGGGTTTAGGGAAGTGTGTGGGTGGGTCAATCAATAAAATTTTGGTTGGGTTTTAAAGAAGGGGGAGGGTGGGTCGGTCGGTCGATTGGATGGTCAGTCAGTCATTCAGTCAGCCAGCCAAACAGTCAGCTGACAGCAGCCTCTGGTGGTTAAGCGAGAACAGCAGGCGTAAACGGCACTCGCGAGAGACATTTGAGATCACAAAAAGCATCTGCAGCGGCCTCTCGTGGATTTGCGAAAACAAAAAGACGTACCTCGCGGGACGTATACCGTGACCTCCAGAAATGTACTCAGGACTACGTTCTCAGAATGAGCCTGGGTTGAACGCAACTGGAGTAACTACAGCAGTAGCCATCGTCAATCTCATACATGTTGTAGTGCTGTCCCATTTCTTAGGGGTACATTTTGAAGCCCTTCCCCTTCACACTCTGTTTCAAGGGCCAAGGGGAAGGGGTAGGGGTACAAAATAGAATTGGGATTGGGACTTTTTTTTCCAATTTAAGTGGATTAATCGTTAGACAATTAAGTTGTCAAAAAGTCTTCAAAATTGTGTTGCTTCAACTCATTATATATAAGTAGTTTAAACAAGACACAATTTTTTTTTGAGTATGTCTTTTTTTAGAAAAAAGCAAGATGCACAACAGTTCAACCCACTGAATGTACTGTAAAACTCACACCCACATTTTAAATCCGGCTATTCTGACTAAAGTTTGAAGGCATGTCTTAGCCGAGCTGCAACTAAGAAAGCTTTAGTCTCTCATCTTAGTGCTCGATTTATCTCTTTAGCTATTTAAAGGATGCAAATGTGCAAAGCTTGAAAGTCACTTTGTTCTGCGACTGCCAAGAACAGACTCGCAAATGCAGATGAACGCTCCAAAACTCTCAGGTGTGTGTGTCTACAAAGGGCCTGATTGGATGGCGCAGACAGTCAGAAAGCTCTGCCTCCATCTAGTGACATGAGCTCTGCTGATGAAGACGGCTGACTGTTTCTGCTCTTTCTAAAAGGCAGCTGTACAAAAATAGTAGTGGAAAAAGAGCGATACTGCTGTTGTTGAGTGAGCTTAAATGGACATGCAGTGCCGCAAACTGGAAAAGTCAAACGTTCATAGTCTTACAAAGTTAGTTCGCCCAAAAAAATTAAGATTACTGCGAACTCACCCAGAGGCTATACAAGATTCAATTCAATTCATCTTCATTTCTATAGTGCTTTTACAATGTAGATTGGGTCAAAGCAGCTTAACACAGAAGTTTTAGAAGATTGAAACTGAAACGGCGTCAGTCCAGTTTTCAGAGTTGAAGTTCAGTTTAGTTCAGTTCAGTTGGTTTGATTCTCACTGCTGAGAGTCCAAACACTGAAGAGCAAATCCATCGATGCGCAGGTGATGTAGGTGACTTTTTTTCTTCTTCAGTGCAATGTTACAGAACACTTTAAGCTGAATATGATGTTTTCCAGTCAGGCTACCAAAAATTAATTCACACATCTGACAATTTAATGAGAGAAACCATATAGCCTATTTCAATGTGTTTGCATTCTCATAAACTGGGTAATTATGTTTCATGTAATTTTCATGCATCAGCTATGTGTTTGAATTGGTATTTGTGCTATCTGGTGTTGTCAAAAGAACTGGTGCTAAGCTGATAATAAAACAATAAATTTAGGCCAAGCAGGTTTTCACTTGAATTTGAAAAATGAAAAATTAAGAAATAAACAAAAATAGTTCATTTTAATCAGGTTATTTTTAAAAGAAATGTCATCTAAACTTTTTATTTAGTAAATGTATTTATTTCTTTTTATTTAGTAAATAGTGTATTTTTTAAATCAGGCCACTTGAATTTATTTCTGGATCCCAAAAATTATAGAGTCCCTGTCCGAATGGCTCCCAGGGATTAGGCCTGTCACAATAATCAATATATCGACTTATCGCACAATACATGGACATGACCTCAATCATTTTTGGTGATGCAATATTTATCGCCCATACATAAAAAAATATTCTTGCAGCATTTTAGCTGATTGCACAACCTCTCTATCTCTATTGGAGGTGTCAGTGTCAGAGTGGTTAAAAAACCACTATAGTATTTACCATAAATGACTAAAGTATATTTTGATGTGGGTGCCTGACAACTGAAAATAGATCTCTCTGTTACTTTTTTTTTTTTTGTTAATGTTTATTATTATTGATTTGTTTAGGATATGCCTTTTCACATTCTGATTCCAAAACCTAATTATTAAATAGCCAAAATTACTTATTTAATTAAATTAAATATTCTTAGAATAAAATATGATGCATTCTTTGGAAGAGTGTACTTGCATATGATGATATTATATTGTCATTCTGGCATTATATAATGTGTGGCTTAAAATGGTCTTAAAATGACAATAATATTGTTTATCGCGATATATTTTGGTGAAATATATCGTACAACTAAAAATAGATATTGCTGCAGTCATACCAGGGATTAAGAAATTTTGCAAGTCCTGATGTGATAACAAAAATGGGTGCGATGGCAAATCATTATTTGACATATTAGCAGACAGACCATGTTGTAAAACATCTGAAATGTTTTTGTTTTTTTCTAAAATTCTGCAGCCAAGTCTGTCATCATAGTGGTTCAGTATTATTATTATTATTATTATTATTATTATTATTATTAGCTCCAGAACTGTCTTGAGCGCTTGTGGTCCCAAAGAGCATCTCAAGCCTCCAAAAGCCACGGAGCATTCATTGCTTTTCATCTTCTGAGGTGCAAGTAATTTATTATACAGAAAAAAGGCCACAGTAGCTTCTACCTCAGCAAATCCTGTTGATATTTGTCGCCAGTTTATCAGGAACTGACAATTTTATTCTCATTGACTCATTAGATAGAGCAGCGATTCATTCGCAAACGTTTTATGTGATATTCCAGTTTTGCACAAAAATCCAATTCACATATTTGGATGTAATGTAATGAAATGTAATGTAGTGTGTATTTATATAGCACATTTATCATGTATGGCCATACACCCAAAGCGCTTCACAATCATGAGAGGGGTCTCTCCACACCACCACCAGTGTGCAGCATCCACTTGGATAATGAGACGGCAGCCACAGGACAACTGCCCCAGTGCGCTCACCACACACCAGCTATAGGCGGAGTGGAGAAACAGTGATGGTGCCAGTTCGGTGTTTGGGAGGCCATGATGGGTTAGGGCTGATTGAGGGAATTAGACCAGGACACCGTGGGTTACACCCCTACTCTTTACCAAGTGCCATGGGATTTTTAATGATCAAAGAGAGTCAGGAATTCAGTGTAACGTCTTCTCCGAAAGACGGCGCTCACTAACAGTATAGTGTCCCATTCACTATACTAGGGGAATTAGGACTCATTAGCACCACCTGCTGGCCTCACTAACACCACTTCCAACAGCAACTTTGTTTTCCAATGTGGTCTCCCAGGTACTTTTGGTTTCAGGTACTGACCAGACTCAGCCCTGCTTAGCTTCAGAGAGTAACCAGGTCTAGGGCTGCAGTGTGATATGGCTGTGACAGTCAGCGGGATATAGCTGAGATGAAAACATAGCTGTCTAGCTAGCAGTCTGTTGACTAAAATGCTTCTTTAATGTTCTAATAAAGAACAAAAAAAGTCACATCTTGTATGGCCCGAGGGCAAGTAAACGCACAGCTAAATTTTCCTTTTTGCATGAACAATCCCTTTAATAAATAGGGCAGTGTTTGTTCAGCCAAAACTGGGCCACAATCACCCAAGCCATGCTAAATCCTTTTGCACACTGTGTGTTTTCAGCAATAACATCAACAAAAAAAAGGCTCTGTGTGAAAAAGAATCCTTAACAATAAACTGCTGAATCAGATTCAAGTTTATGATTTACGGTCCAAGCGCAAACTATTTTGGGAAACAATATGAAGCAGACAAACCCTGCAAGGTAAATGCAGACTATGAATCTTCCTGTGCCTGTACTCTCACCTGCATTGGCAATGGCGTCGATCTCCAGCTTTGTGATGTCACCGCCGAACAGAGACACTTTCATATTTAGCTCTTCATTGACTTTGTAGCGAGGCTTACAAGAAGAGTCACCTAAAATGGCCAAATATAGAGAGTTACACATCAGCAATCTATTCTTGTTTTCAGAACTCTTGACACCGCACAGGATTGAAACGGAGACTTATTTTTTAACTGTACAAGCGTTCAGGGTTTTAGTGCATTGAATTCACCTGATGGACTCCAGACAGGAACATCCTCCAGAGGAATAAAGTCAACCCTGTACAGTTCCCTTCGCTTCTCCTTATCCATGGAGCAAAGCTTAGCTGCCAAAGACGAGAGAATAAGAAAACAAATCATTACTAAATAAATGCAAAATGCACTGAAAAACTTTTTATGTGCAGTTAGAAGGTTCAAGTGTTGAGATTAAAAACTGAGAGACAATTTGTTATATACAGTATTTCCTCTATGATTTTTTCCTGCTGTGGCGGCAGGCACAGATCACAGATCTTCCAACTACCCATGGCGTTTTTTCAATGCCAAATCGTCACGTAGGAATTATAAGGTTCTATCTGTGTTCTGACTGATTTTGAGATAGTGAGCTTCAAAGTTTTTGCATTCCAGAGCAAACAGTACGTGTGTAACATTTGTTTTATTAAATAAAAAGTCTTAAAATGTAAACAACTTATTGAAAAAAATCCCATAATGTAAATAAGTTGTCAATTAATAAGAATATGCCAATGTCAGAACCTTATAATTCTTAGGTGACGAAATGTTGTGAGTGCAGTATTACAAGTCAAGATCGCATTCAAGTAATACGATCATGCGAATATCTTTGCTTGCACGCCACTTTCCTCTGTTCGAGCTCAAAACTACTGGAACGGCCTCAAATACACGCTTCTGAAGTGCAATTTAGTGTGTTTATGTAACAAGTATATCTCCAACATTTATTAGAAATTATGAATCTATCCAGTAAACCTACAGAACGGCATTGATGAGTCCTGAAGTAAAGTGAAATGGCCATAAACTCTAGCAAGATAAAGTCATTGCATGCAGAACCTTTTCCCAACACTGTATATGTTTGAATAGTAGATGTTCAGTCAGTCCAGTTTAAAGCAGAAGCTGGTCTTTCGCAATCTCCCTGTTGACCTGTGGTTCTCTTTGAATCTGTGTATTTTTTTAATTTATACACATATAGCTTTAATACATAATATATATTATATAGTTTCAGTTTTATACACAATAAAATGTTAATAAAACTATATTTTTTATAAAATGCTGATAATAGAAAATAATAGAGGGCATAACAATAGATATGTGTGTGTGTGTGTGTTTGTGTGTTAATAAACAAAGATTTAAATGAGCATTTCATACAAACATTTTAGAGAAAACGTCAGACTGGTGGGCCTTCAAAAATTGATTGGAGAAAGAAGTGGACCCCGAAAAAGTGAAAAAGGTTGAGAACCCCGGCCTCATACTATGGAAAAAATTCAGCAATTAATCACAATTAGAAAATCTGATACTGGCAGAAGCCTAATTGTTATATAAAGATGAAAGAAAACATATAGATGAGACACGCAGTGTTTAAAATGAAAATGTGCAGTTTGCAAGTTGCAAATAAAACATTTTATTTTTTTTGGAGGCCATTTTACAAGAAAACACCACAATTTCAGCTAAATTTCAAGTCTGATCCAATGCGCTGTCCTGTTTTGCTTTGGTTTTTTTCTGTTTGCAACATTTACAGCAATTTGTGAGTGATTTATAGTACTCTATGGCCATAAATTATTCCAAATTATTTTCTAAAAATTACTTGAAATAATTTATGGATGACCTTTTTTTACTTCAATCGCAACATTATGTGCATTTTCATAATGATAATAAATCTCTTCAGTTTTATCGCATCCCAAATGTATTTTTAACTATTTGGTAGATACTTTTAAGTAAATAATAATTATAAAACAAACATTTCCATAATTAATAAATAACTTGAACAAACATGTAAATCACTGGTAATAAAAACTTTAAACCCTGTAAAATATTCACATCTGAAATTACAGGATTTAATTTTTAAAATAGTGCAATGAAAAAATGTAAATCCAGGAATCATCTTTGAATCTTTTTTTAGTGTATTTTATAATTATTTTACTTCATTGGTTGTCACTCTTAGTTTCAGTATATAATTAGGTCAGAAAAATTAGCAGCTTTGGCAAGAATGAGAAAAATATGCACTTTGACTTTGACAGCAAAGGGCCTTGGAGTCCAAAAAATAAGTTGAAAACCACTGATTTAGGTGTATCTAGAATTTATAATTTCAATCTCAATTATTTTATAAGTCATTTCCGATTATAGGTAGCCGTATAATCATGTTAATGTACAGTCATTTAACTAATTAAACCTCGTCAGTGTGATACAATAGCCAGATCCCCCTGATGGAGTTCATATTATATTCCTAACTATTAGTTAAGGTGAGACAATGCAGGCCAAAATAGGGCTTTTCATAAAGTGTTTCTCAGTATAATGGTAGGAAAACATCAAAATACACAGCATTTATTTAATCTGGCTTTTACAAATTGTGTCTGTAGACTTCAATTACAATACATATTTTTAATGGCTGTTTTCTCAGCATGATATTTTCCCTGCTGCACTGATCATAGCTTCCCAAAATGTAACAGTTTTTTTCACTTCTATATTCTGAAGGTTGTGGGATTTGTTCATACCCAGTTTCCCAGATTCATATTTTTCTGGCACACGCCGCTACAGATATGGTAAGCGATCAGTGCTCTTTGTTTGTTTATTCAGAGGCAAAGTTAGTTTGTATCTACAGCAGGACTCATTCCGTGTCTAAAGACAGACACAAACTGCCGTTAAAGTCAACAAATTAATAATTTGTCAAATAATTTGATTACTGATGTCAATGTAAACAGTCACTGTCTTTCTCCCCTGCGTCTGTGTTTGTGTGTTGCCTGTTTGTAAATCAGCGCGTGCACAAATGGAAACTCCCATCTTTATGCAAAACCTTCCCTCTTTCCCTGGCCTGACACTCCCACCTAAACAGAGCTGGACACACCCACTTTCCTGAGCTTTTCCAGACTGTAGGTGTGAAAACACCCTGCTGAGACAGGGGGGTTTCGTGGCCCTTTAAATGTAAATTTAAGCTGTATAGAAGTGTCTTGAAAAATATCTAGTGAAATATTATTTACTGTCATCATTCATTCATTCATTTTCTTTTCAGCTTAGTCCCTTTATTAATCCAGGGTCGCCACAGCAGAATGAACCGCCAACTTATCCAGCATTTTTTTACACAGCGGATGCCTTTCCAGCTGCAACTCATCTCTGGGAAAAACTGTCATCATGGTAAAGATAAAATAAATTTAAAAAATCAGTTATTAGAGATGAGTTATTAAAACTATTATGTTTAAAATGTGTAGAAAAGGCGCCACGGTGGCCGAGTGGTTAGCACGTTCGCCTCACAGCAAGAAGGTCGCTGGTTCGATCCCCGGCTGGGCCAGTTGGCATTTCTGTGTGGAGTTTGCATGTTCTCCCCGTGGTTGCGTGGGTTTCCTCCGGGTGCTCCGGTTTCCCCCACAGTCCAAAGGCATGCGGTACAGGTGAATTGGGTAAGCTAAATTGTCCGTAGTGTATGTGTGTGAATGACAATGTATGGATGTGTTTCCCAGAGATGGGTTGCGGCTGGAAGGGCATCCGCTGCGTAAAACAAATGCTGGATAAGTTGGCGGTTCATTCCGCTGTGGCGACCCCGGATTAATAAAGGGACTAAGCCGAAAAGAAAATGAATGAATGTGTAGAAAAAAATCTCTCCGTTAAAGAAAAATTGGGGGGAATTATATAGATAGATAGATAGATAGATAGATAGATAGATAGATAGATAGATA
>CAIGQQ010007774.1:0-22409 GCA_903798035.1 Danio albolineatus
ATATATATATATATATATATATATATATATATATATATATATATATGGTCAAAAAATGTATTAAAAAAAGCAAAACAGCACTAATAAAAATACCTATGTGTTGCATTATCATAAATGTCCTTTTTAAATATATCACCTTAGTGGTGTGAAATCCACAACTGCAGGCCCTGGAACCTCCAAAGAGGGTGGTCTGTCCGTGGGCATGCATGGGGCATTTCTCAACCTGAAAAGATAGATTTGAAACATCTGAGGATTCTTTCTAACCTCTCTGTTTTGCTTTGAGAAGGCAGCCTTGCATTGCTGTTGTGTTTAATGTGCTTTTATTCTTTATTTGTCTGAATACTTCATTTAATCATATCATTATTTAGAAACATTATTCATGTAATTTAATCACATATTTATTGTTTTTGACATTGTATACTTATTTTTCTATTATCTATTTTATTTCATGATCAGGGGATAAGATTTTTTAACATCAAAGCACTGATATTGCTCGAGTGACGTCACTGACGCTGTTCCAGTAGTCTAGCTGTGTGTGTTTGAAGCTCCGTCGCCTCGATTCGCAATTTAGATTTTTATCATAGAATACATCCACATTCGCTAAATATTTCTCCGTTCTACCTAGGGTGGACATACCTTTAATACATTTATACAAACAAATCTACCTTAAAACGTTCTGTCTCTCGAGCATCCGCTTGTTGCTTGTAGCTTTAGCCTGCTAGCACCGCTAGCCAGCAAAAGCTACCGGCTTCCTTCACTCACTCATTTACCCACTTACTGGCTTTGCTCCTCTCCCTTTTCAATGTCGCTTTTGTGTGCAGGAGAAACTACGATCGAGTTGCTGGATCGCGAGATCGACAATCTGGGGAAGCTCATCAGCGATCTGAAGATGAAGCGTGCGCAGCTTCGGGAGCGGCGTGCTTCGCTCCCTGCTCCCGGCGCTGCGTCTCGCTCATCTGAGGTAAGTGTTCAATACGATCACAACACTCCGTCTACCTCAACCCCGCGTGTTTCTCTGTCCAGGCCCAGCGCACCGCGTACGCGGCTCGCCCAGTGGTCGTTCACGCCGACTCCCGGCTACCACGGCCCCTGGGTGCAGCCGCGGAAGGTGCCTGCCAGGTCCCGGGGCAGGACGTCTCCTGCTCCCCCGTTCGAGATCTCCACGGAGAACCGCTTCGCCCCCCTCCGCGAGACGGGCCGCGATGTGGCGATCATCGGTGATTCCATCGTTCGCCACGTCCGCGCTGCTTCCACTAAAGGTAACAAAGTACGCACTCACTGCTTTCCCGGTGCCCGCATTAAGAATCTCTGTGCCCAGGTTCCTGCTATCCTGACCGCTGGCGAGAGCATCGGTGCCGTCGTCCTCCACGTGGGGACGAACGACACCGGGCTGCGACAGTCGGAGATCCTGAAGGAGGACTTCAGGAGCCTGATCGAGACGGTTCGTCGCACCGCGCCCACCACGCAGATCATCGTTTCTGGACCGCTTCCTACCTACCGCCGAGGAAATGAAAGGTTCAGTAGACTTTTTGCTCTGAATGAATGGCTATTAACATGGTGTAAAGAACAGAAACTGCTCTTTGCCAATAACTGGTATCTTTTCTGGGAGCGTCCTAGGCTCTTCCGTGCTGACGGGCTGCACCCCAGTCGAGCTGGAGCTGATCTGCTGTCGGACAACATCTCCAGGACGCTTCGTTCTGTCTGACTAGTAAGTAAACATTCAAAAAATCCACATTCTAGCCATATAGACCCTTCTTCATCCCACATAATTCACAATATTGCATGTCCGGCTAACCGCATAGAAACTGTGTCTGTTCCTCGTATTACTAGACCAAGAAATAAGCGTACTGTGTGCTCTAGAAGACATCTATTAAGAATCAAACCAGAAAAAATACCAAAAAATGAAAATATAAATATCATAAAGCTAGGTCTCCTGAACATCAGGTCACTAGCACCTAAAGCACTTATCATAAATGACATTACTACAGATAACAATCTTAATGCACTCTGTCTCACTGAAACCTGGCTGAAACAAAATGACTATATTAGTTTAAATGAAGCAACTCCTCCAGGATTCTCTTATAAGCATGAGGCTCGTCAAACTGGTCGTGGTGGTGGAGTTGCATCAATCTTTAGTGGTATTCTTAATGTTAATCAGAGAAACGGACTTATGTTTACCTCCTTTGAAGTATTGGCGCTTAATGTTATGCTTTCGGATACTATGAATAAAATGCTATCTCTCGCTTTAATCACCATATATAGACCCCCAGGACCCTATGTCAATTTTCTAAAAGAGTTTTCTGATTTTATTTCTGACTTACTAGTTAAAACTGATAAAATACTAATTGTAGGAGACTTTAACATCCATATAGATAACGTTAATGATACACTAGGGCTCGCATTTATGGATCTACTACATGCCCTTGGGATAAAGCAAAATGTTGTTGGTCCCACGCATCGCTTAAAGCATACTTTAGATCTAATTCTCTCTTATGGAATTGAGGTCATGGATGTAGAGATTATACCACAAAGCGACGATATTACGGACCACTACCTCTTACTTTACAAGCTATGTTTACCGGACATTAGCAGATCCGCACCAATACATCGCCTTAGTAGATCTATCGTTCCGTCTACCAAAGAGGAATTCGCAAATAACTTGCCTGATCTGTCTTTATTTCGAAATGCACCTGCAAATGCAAATGACCTTGATGTAATAACTAGCAGCATGGATGCCATCTTTACTAGCACACTAAATACTGTGGCACCCATCAAATTAAAAAAGACTAGAGAAGATAAAACTACATCATGGTATAACAGTCATACGCGCGCTCTCAAAACAGCAACCCGTGCCCTGGAACGTAAATGGAAAAAAACTAATTTAGAGGTCTTTAGAATTGCGTACAAAGACAGTATGTCCAGCTATAGGAGGGCCCTCAAATCTGCCAAGGCTGAGCCCCTCCGTAAACTGATAGAAAATAACCATAACAATCCTAGATTTCTATTTAACACCATTGCTAAATTAACAAACAATCGGTCATCGTTGGAACAAAATATCACACCGCAAATGAGTAGTGAAGACTTTATGAATTTTTTCAGTGATAAAATAGAAGGCTTTAGACAAAAAATAGATGTTAAAATCTCTGTACAGCCTTATACTTCAGATCCAGTAAACATTCCACTGAACCAAATTAGCCTACAGTGCTTCGAGAACATAGAACAGGAAGAGCTAGACAAAATTATAAATAGTTCTAAACCAGCTACGAGTATGCTAGACCCAATTCCAACAAAATTACTGAAAGAACTGCTACCTGTAATAGGAGAACCTCTTCTTAACGTTATCAACTCTTCTTTGTCATTAGGACATGTTCCAAACTCTTTCAAGCTAGCTGTTATTAAGCCTATTATTAAGAAACCACAACTGGACCCTTGCAACTTAGCTAATTATAGGCCTATTTCAAATCTTCCATTTATGTCTAAAATACTAGAAAAAGTTGTTTCGGCCCAATTATGCTCCTTTCTGCAGATGAACAATGCTTTTGAGGTGTTCCAGTCAGGTTTCAGGCCTCATCACAGTACAGAAACTGCATTAGTGAAAATAACCAACGATTTACTATTAGCTGCTGACCAAGGGTGCATCTCGCTGTTAGTCCTGCTAGATCTTAGTGCCGCATTTGACACAATTGACCACAATATTCTCATAGATCGCTTAAACTCTACAGGTGTCCAGGGAACGGCTTTACAATGGTTCAAGTCATACTTAACTAATCGTTACCAGTTTGTGAATATTAATGGACAACCTTCACAAGTCAGGCCAGTTAAGTATGGGGTGCCTCAAGGTTCAGTTTTAGGCCCTTTGTTGTTTACAATTTACATGCTGCCCCTGGGAGACATTATTAGAAGACACGGGATCAGCTTTCACTGTTATGCGGATGATACTCAATTATATATTTCTACTAAACCTGACGAGACGTCTAAACTATCAAAACTAACTGAGTGTATTAAAGATGTTAAAAACTGGATGACCAACAACTTCCTTCTCTTAAACTCAGACAAAACTGAACTATTACTTATAGGACCTAAATCCTGTACACAGCAGATCGCACAACTCGACCTGCAACTAGAGGGATGCAGAGTTAGCATTAGCTCTACTGTTAAAGATCTGGGTGTCATATTAGACAGCAATTTAACTTTTGAAAGCCATATCTCCCATATCACAAAAACTGCATTCTTTCATCTGAGAAATATTGCTAAGCTACGAAGTATGCTATCCATCTCAGATGCAGAAAAGCTAGTTCATGCTTTTATGACTTCCAGACTGGATTACTGTAATGCTCTGCTCGCTGGTTGCCCAGCCTCCTCTATTAACAAACTTCAGCTAGTACAAAATGCAGCCGCCAGAGTTCTTACCAGGTCTAGAAAATATGATCATATCACCCCAATTTTATCCTCATTACACTGGCTGCCTGTTAAGTTTCGTATTGAGTTTAAAATATTACTTCTTACATATAAAGCATTAAATAATCTAGCTCCTGTTTATCTAACCAACCTACTGTCTCGCTACAATCCAACCCGCTCTTTAAGATCTCAAAACTCAGGGCTTGTAGTAGTACCCAGAATAGCAAAATCAAATAAAGGGGGTCGAGCCTTCTCATTTATGGCTCCTAAACTCTGGAATAGCCTTCCTGATAATGTCCGAGGCTCAGACACACTCTCACAGTTCAAAACTAGATTAAAGACCTATCTTTTTAGTAAAGCATACACTCAATACGTCACTTAGCTGTATGATGCATGAATGTGCTCCACGCATCTCATTTATATACACTATGAACTGCAGCTACGCTAATTATTTTCTTTGTTCTCTATTCCAACTGGGGATACTCATCCCGAGGCCCCCAAAGACTTTGCAGCGCCAAGGATGCGATCCAAGACCCGTGACGAGACGATCCCAAGGCTCCTTAACCCTGGACCTCGCTGTATCCCGAGCAGCTGCTTGGCGGAGTAGCAAGCAAGAGACGGATTCCTGTGACCCTCCAAGGACAGACGAGCCTCGAGTTCTCCAGCCTCCGGCGACTAGACTGCAGCTAGAGCTGCGCACCGATGGATTACTCTTCAGTGTTTGAACTCTAAGTAGTGAATATTAAACAACACTGAACTGAACTGAACTCAGCTATATACTAGCTATTAATTTACTAGCTCATAACTAAACTGTAATTTTCAATTTACTATAACCTTCTATGTGAAGCTGCTTTGACACAATCCACATTGTAAAAGCGCTATACAAATAAAGGTGAATTGAATTGAATTGAATTGATATTCTTTGCACCATTAGCAAGCAATCTGCATACTACATATTATGTCATGAAGTATAAGTAATTTTGCCTTACCTTCTGATAAATGTCATACCACTTCCGCTGTCTTGGAGCTGGTCGATTGCCTGCTCCAGAAGGCCAAACACCAGAGCTGGCAAAAACCCCTTAACCTGGCCATCCACTCCCCATCACCCATGGCCTTGTGGCTTTTTGGCTTAGTGCTCATCTGAACATAAAATGTAAATAATACTTAACAAGTGCATTAATTCCAATACTGTAGTCTGTCGCTTGAAACAAGCAAAAGAAAGATCACATTTCACAGGTAATTTGTCTGCTATGGTAAAGGGATTGTAGTAAAACATATTTAATATTAGAAACATAAAAATATAATTACTATTACAACACAACAGTTATAAATAATTGTTATTAAGTATAATAAATATATATTAGCCAAAGACATGCATTTCTTTTATCAGATGGGTAATTATAACACAATAACAAAATAGTAATCATTATAATAAACATTTAGCTGCAAAAGACAGACATTTTTATTATTCACAGCAGAATGACTGTAACATACATTAGTTAAAAATAACTATAATTCATATAGCTAATTATCATTTAGCAGCAATATCATTTATAGATGCACCATTGTAGTAACAGTTATAAATCATACAAAAATAATAAACATTTAGCAACAAAAGACAAGCAATTACAGCTTTTAATGTATTCTTACAATTCATATAGCCAATGAACATTAAGCAGAAAAAGACTATAATTTTGTGTAAACTTTGTTTTGTTTTTGGCTAAGAAATACGAGGAAGAATGTAAACACATCCAAACAGCTACATATAGAGTATACATGTATGTAGATATAGATAGTGATTAATTTAAAACACACGTTCGAACAATATCATTGATTTCTGCGACTGTATTAAACGTTTAAAACGTTAAACAGACGTGAAGTTTTGTTTAACTTCTTGTCATAAAATTATAAATCATTTTTAGGAGGAGAAGACTGAGACATAACAAACGAACACAATCGACAAAACAACTTTTTTCAGCAGATATAAACGTTGACAAAAATAACTTACCTTGATCCGCTATATGATGCTGTGCGCTCGTCAGAAGACAGCGGTGTTGTCATTCATTTGCATATGCTGCGACGCGATTGGCTCTCATCCATTCTCACAGTGGAGAGGGAGCGCGGCGATTGGCTCCCGTCCATTCTCACAATGGAGAGCGAGCGCAATGACTGGACGAGGAGAGGGGCTGAGACAGACTATCCTGATCCAGGTAGCGCCACAGAGACTTGAAAAAGCTCTCTTATGGCAGTAGAAACACTGGCATTTGTCTCCAAAGGTCTGCCTGGAAAATCCAGTAGGCAGCCAGCTAGAGAGAAAGACAATACAAACGCCCAAAGTGGCGCTCGAACCCACGACCCTGAGATTAAGAGTCTCATGCTCCTCTGCCTGAGTAAAAAGACGTGCAAAGTCATACTGCATGCTGCATCCGGTCACATCCAAACTTGGGCTACTTGGCCAAAGTTAAAGGGCTTCACTAGGAAGACATCCTCGCTGCTCTTCTGCTTTTGTAAAATTGGGCAGAAAAGGGCCGCCGACAACTCAGTCAATGGGGTAGCGTGGCCGAGGGGTCTAAGGCGCTGGATTTAGGCTCCAGTCTCTTCGGGGGCGTGGGTTCGAATCCCACCGCTGCCAGAGGTGGTTTTAGAGAGGCAGCCAGACGACTTGAGTTTGTGTGTGTGTGTTCCCAGTGAAAGCTGGAAATGTGAGAATGCACTTAAACTGGCAGCGAGTCAGTCTAATGTGTTCTTTGAAACTAACGGCAGACTTGTTACTGTTACAGCAACACATGCCCAAGCTCACATTCCTTTGTGAAATAACAGTTACCTTGTAATACGTTTTTTAAATGCATCGCAGCTGGCTGCCATTTGGAGTAGACGTCTAATGCCGAATTCACACCAGACGCGGCACGAGCGGCAAAATCGCGCTATTCGCGCGTAAATAGACGCGTAAACATTTGAGTTTACTCGCTTCATTCGCGAGTACAAATCCGCTTCATTCGCGCGTCAAATCCGCTTCATTCGTGCGTCAAATTGACTTGAGAAAAGACGCGGATTCGCCTGATGGGCAGGGCTTCTGTTTATGGGTGACTGTAGCTTTATTCCTAAATGGCTGACAGGGGTTTTATAGAGAGAATAACTGTGTTTCACACTGTGAAACACAGCGTTCATTCGTTTGTAGCTGTATATGAGACCACTAGATTATTTCAGAAGTGCACGGAGCTCTGTGAGCTCATAAACTCCTCCAGACACTGAACCTGGATGATGGAAGCTTTCAGCGGTGCTTCTGACTGAGCTGAGCCGAGTATGATGAACTGTTGTCGGTGTCAGCTGGAGGATTTCCCCCCGAGACACCAACAACAGGCGCTACGTCATAATCACACCCCCACAAGAGCAAGCTCCTGATTGGTTAACGCGGCGCGAAAGTCCGCTGAAGTTCAGACTTTCAAACGGAAGCGATGCGCGCGAATTGCGCGTTAAACGCGTCAAACGCGCAAAACGCTCAATTCACGCGGCGCCATTCGCACGTATCGCGCCATCCGCACTGCGCCATTCCAAAATTCGCGTCATTCGCGTCGCGCCATTCACGCGTATCGCGCCGCAGCATGCCCATTCGCGCCTTTGCATTGACTTAACATGTAAATGACTCGCGCTTGACGCGTCTTCCGCGTCTGGTGTGAATGCACCATAACGCCTTGAGGTGTGCTCAAATAGAGACGGAACTGTGGTTGACAGGAAGGTGGAAGTGCTTTCTAACCTGGTTCTAAGGAGCTCTCTTTCCTTGTTGAGGAGCTTCAGCAAGGCATGGCTAAATGGATTGATTTCGCAGCGCTGTTGCGCTAAGTGAAACAAGTCGGTGGGAAAATGGCTTTGTAAAATTTTGCTTTTGTAAAATTGGGCAGAAAAGGGCCGCCGACAACTCAGTCAATGGGGTAGCGTGGCCGAGGGGTCTAAGGCGCTGGATTTAGGCTCCAGTCTCTTCGGGGGCGTGGGTTCGAATCCCACCGCTGCCAGAGGTGGTTTTAGAGAGGCAGCCAGACGACTTGAGTTTGTGTGTGTATTCCCAGTGAAAGCTGGAAATGTGAGAATGCACTTAAACTGGCAGCGATTCAGTTTAATGTGTTCTTTGAAACTCACGGCAGACTTGTTACTGTTATGGCAACACATGCCCAAGCTCACATTTGCTTAGGAGCAAGTGTCTTTCACACGAACAGGATTAGACTGCAGCGTTTTAGCAAAGTCTGTACTGGAGGTCTCTCTCGGCCACTGCTCCTTTAGCAAGAGCACCCTGTTGAAACAGGAACAGTAAAGACTTACAATAAGTGTCGTCATACTTTATAACCGAATTTGAATATAGTAACAACGACAACGTGGGGTCTGCAGTGATGGAATCAACCACTTTCTCTCCTTTGTGAAATAACAGTTACCTTGTAATACGGTTTTTAAATGCGTCGCAGCTGGCTGCCATTTGGAGTAGACGTCCAACGCCTTGAGGTGTGCTCAACTAGAGACGGAACTGTGGTTGACAGGAAGGTGGGAGTGCTTCCTAACCTGGTTCTAAGGAGCTCTCTTTCCTTGTTGAGGAGCTTCAGCAAGGCATGGCTAAATGGATTGATTTCGCAGCGCTGTTGCACTACGTGAAACAAGTCGGTGGGAAAATGGCTCAGGGAAAGCAGTTGTGCGAGGTAGTTTGGCCGAGCGGTCTAAGGCGCTGGATTAAGGCTCCAGTCTCTTCGGGGGCGTGGGTTCGAATCCCACTGCTGCCAGAGGTGGTTTTAGAGAGGCAGCCAGACGACTTGAGTTTGTTTGTGTGTGTTTTCAGTGAAAGCTGGAAATGTGAGAATGCACTTAAACTGGCAGCGAGTCAGTCTAATGTGTTCTTTGAAACTCACGGCAGACTTGTTACTGTTATGGCAACACATGCCCAAGCTCACATTTGCTTAGGAGCAAGTGTCTTTCACACGAACAGGATTAGACTGCAGCGTTTTAGCAAAGTCTGTACTGGAGGTCTCTCTCGGCCACTGCTCCTTTAGCAAGAGCACCCTGTTGAAACAGGAACAGTAATGACTTACAATAAGTGTCGTCGTACTTTATAACCGAATTTGAATGTAGTAACAACGACAACGTGGGGTCTGCTGTGATGGAATCAAGCACTTTCTCTCCTTTGTGAAATAACAGTTACCTTGTAATACTGTTTTTAAATGCATCGCAGCTGGCTGCCATTTGGAGTAGACGTCCAACGCCTTGAGGTGTGCTCAACTAGAGACGGAACTGTGGTTGACAGGAAGGTGGAAGTGCTTCCTAACCTGGTTTTAAGGAGCTCTCTTTCCTTGTTGAGGAGCTCCAGCAAGGCATGGCTAAATGGATTGATTTCGCAGCGCTGTTGCGCTACGTGAAACAAGTCGGTGGGAAAATGGCTCAGGGAAAATAGTTGTGCGAGGTAGCGTGGCCGAGCGGTCTAAGGCGCTGGATTAAGGCTCATATATGGCAATAATAGAAACAATCCAATTGACAAATACAATTGTGCGGGTCTACCTCAGGACATAGAAAACTACAAATGAACTCCACTTCATTTGTAAAGTTCAGTTGAGTTTGACAATTGTGTAGCAGAGCTTTGAGGTGTTCAAAAAGAATGGCGCACTGCTGATCACTGTCCATGAAGACTGGCACACGTGGCTTTAGGGGGAACCACTTTGATGGTTTCCCATTGAGAACATCCTGCGGGGCAAACAAAAAGTGTTGTTTTATATATACACAAGCCATCAATGAATAATTGGCATAACCATTAAAAATATGGCTAAAGAGCATATTGGACAATCAATTGACAATGTTGAAGTTGACAATGATCACAGCCCTGGGTGAGTCATTTAGAAATGCTAATCTTTAAATGGTTGGTATATAATTGTTATATCCATCTTCAAAAAAAAAGAGAGTCAAACTCAAATTCAAAATTTAAGACCACCCCACAGAGCCCATACAGTCAAATTTCAGTCAAAACAAATTAAAACAAGAAACCTCCCAAAAAAGGCCAAATGACACATTCTAACTCACATGTTAATACCATAGACTGGTTAATACATAGTAAAGGCATAGCAAATTTGATTATTAGGCACTTATAGCCTATGAGTTGTAAATGGCTGGCAACAACTTCATAACACAGTAAAATAAATATTGATCCACTTACATTTTAAGAACTAATTTAAGTAGTCTATATAAATTATATAAAGTAAAATAATTACTCTGGCATTAATTCAATTTATAGTTTTAGGGGAGATATGTTCCGATAATAAAAAAAAGGTAAATCTGATTAAATATTTAATGATGACATTCTTTGATTTTAACACACTTAATGTATTTAATTAGTCTACTTTAATGTCAACTACATTTAATAATTTTTTTATACTGGCTTGTCTACAAAAAGTCTAAGGTTAAAGGCTAACGTTAGCTATCAAAATATTTTCGGGGGAAAAAAGAAGCAAAAACATACATTAATGGCTCAAATTTTGTTACAAACTATCATTACAAATATTAAATAGACTATTCATATGTTGATTTATCTATGAGTTATAGAGTAGTTTGATTAAAAAAGAAATCATTGAATAAAATTGACGATACTCTCTGTGTTTCAGTTCCTCACGCGTATCCGATCCAATTTGAAAGGTGGTGCTGTCTCGAAAAACGAGGGGTCTGAGAATGCGGGACTCTGGGTGCGGGGACTGTAGATGCAGCAGGCTCCGAGTCTGCAGCTTCATACTACTCAAATAAACACACACTTCTTTTCAATGGTTAACTAAGTGCATCATCCGGGATTTTGAAGTGCACTTAATCTTTTTAGAATAAAAGAATATTTCAGTGTGAGTGCACTACTTACACTATTTATACTACTAAATGGCATAGAATAGTGTATAAGTATGTGATTTAGGATGCAGCTATAGACAGCACTGACAGAGCCCTACCAGCTGTTCTCCAGCATATTTTAGATAAATGTCCACTGATGCTCTTGTGAGTCTACCTCTTCTGCCTGCTCTCTCTCCATTACCTGAAAAAGAAAAACCTGACACAGACCTAATTACTCCTTCATCTTGGAAGGACCTCCATCAATTCACCCATCCATCAGATTTTTTAAATGAAAAATCTGAAAGCACCTGGCTCCCTAAAACACCAAACATTTGACCGACGAGGAAGAGATTCAAACCTACGCACGCTGAGCGCAGTGGATTAGCTGACCACCCCTACTGGAGGCTGGATTAACTTTTACCATAACATCCTTCAAGACGCTCAGAGGGAACAGGTAAGAATCCTTCCACAGCAGCCGTGCACCCTCACAAACACCATAGCATTTGAACGACAAGGATGGGATTCAAACCCACGCGTGCAGAGCACAATGGATTAGCAGTCCATCGCCTTAAACACTCGGCCACCTCGTCCCCCACATTGATGGTCTCCTGATGGAGGCTGGAGTGTGGTATATTTGTATACTTACATAGATATGAGTGTTTTCGCAGCTTATATCGGTAAAGACGACATTAAAGTCTCCATAGCGTCCTTCAAAACACTAAAAGGGAGCGAGTAAGATACCTTCTACAGTTGCACTGCGCTCTCTCAAACACCGAAGCTAATGAATGACGAGGATGGGACTCGAACACGCGCGCAGAGCACAATGGACTAGCAGTCCATCGCCTTAACCACTCGGCCACCTCGTCACCCCCATGCAGGATCTCCTGAAGGAGGCTGGACTGTGGCATATCTGTATGTTTTTAACGTGGCAATTTTGGTAAAGATGACGTTAAAAATTTGCCATAACATTCCGCACATCGCTAAGAGAGTGCGAGTAAGATACCTTCCAGCGAATCTCTGGGCTGGCTCTCTTAAACAAACGACGAGGATGGGATTCGAACCCACGCGTGCAGAGCACAATGGATTAGCAGTCCATCGCCTTAACCACTCGGCCACCTCGTCAGAGCTTGCCTGCTTGCTGTGCTGGAAGCTCGACAGTGTTGTTTTTTTGTTCAACCTGCAGGGGTCTTACTGAAAAGATGAAGTTTAAGGTTGTCATAAAGAGCTTTTCAGTAGCTGTGATTAGTGCCCCAGAGTTAACGTCCAACATTAGGTGTTTCTTCTGGTTTTGTTGGAGAGAAACTAGAAAGAATGCCTGAGGCTAACAAAGGCAGCATAGCTGGCCCTGGGTTTCTGTCAAAATATGTTTTCAGTGTCCTTGCATTCTTCGTTATCTTACCCTAATTCCTGTAGAGGCCAACAAATACATCCCGATCTCAACCATTTTGTCCGCTAATCAGTGTTGTGACTCTGCCCCTCTTACCAAATTACCCACAGTTCCATTCTCCCAGATTCGCCAAAGCAGCGCATACTTTTCTTTAACTAAAGAGCAAACAACGTATAAGTAAGTCTTTTTGGGGGCATATCCATAACCGCTTCTGCTGACACAGCATGCACTCATTGGTGCCAGAAGTCTAGCTGTGCTAGCAGTTTAAAATTTGATACCGCCTTGTCGTTGCATGTCCACATTGGTACACAGAAGAGCTCACAGGTAAGATCGTTATTCTTTCGCAGAGGCAATATTGTAGCCTATGAGGTCAATCTGAGGCGTGATCATTGCTGGTTGAAAACTTTACCCAATACCCTGCTGAGATGACTTGAAATACAGTCAGCTCTGGCAATTTTTATCAGCCTCTTAGAAGGCTTAGCGATTTGTTGAAAAGATAATCTGTGCTTCTGTTTCTTTTACGTGCTGCAGGCTGCGTTAGTGGGGAGCTCCTCTGCATGCATCTGGGTGGACTAACCTGTACTGTGACGTCCTTCAAAATGCTGGGAGAGTGCGTGTAAGAAACCTTCCATGAAAGCACCTGGCTCCCTATAACACCAAAACAATTGACCGACGAGGAAGAGATTCAAATAAACGCATGTTGAGCGCAGTGGATTAGCTGTCCATCCCTGCTGGAGGCTGGATTAACTTTTACCATAACATCCTTCAAGACGCTCAGAGGGAACAGGTAAGAATCCTTCCACAGCAGCCGTGCACCCTCACAAACATCACAGCATTTGAACGACGAGGATGGGATTCGAACCCACGCGTGCAGAGCACAATGGATTAGCAGTCCATCGCCTTAACCACTCGGCCACCTCGTCCCCCACATTGATGCTTTCCTGATGGAGGCTGGAGTGTGGTATATTTGTATACTTACATAGATATGAGTGTTTTCGCAGCTAATATCGGTAAAGACGACGTTAAAGTCTCCATAACGTCCTTCAAAACACTAAGAGGGTGCGAGTAAGACACCTTCCACAGTTGCACTGGGCTCTCTCAAACACCAAAGCTAATGAATGACAAGGATGGGATTCGAACACACGCGTGCAGAGCACAATGGATTAGCAGTCTGGACTGGACTGTGGCTGGACTGGAGGCCGGACTGTGGCATATCTGTAAGTTTTTAACGTGGCAATTTTGGTAAAGATGACGTTAAAAATTTGCCATAACATTCCGCACATCGCTAAGAGAGTGCGAGTAAGATACCTTCCAGCGAATCTCTGGGCTGGCTCTCTCAAACAAACGACGAGGATGGGATTCGAACCCACGCATGCAGAGCACAATGGATTAGCAGTCCATCGCCTTAACCACTCGTCAGAGCTTGCCTGCTTGCTGTGCTGAAAGCTGGACAGTGTTGTTGTTTTTTTCAACAGACAACAAACAAAAGGGTTTCTGTCAAAATATGTTTTCAGTGTCCTTGCATTCTTCGTTATCTTACCCCAATTCCTGTAGAGGCCAACAAATACATCCCGATCTCAACCATTTTGTCCGCTAATCAGTGTTGTGACTCCGCCCCTCTTACCAGATTACCCACAGTTCCATTCTCCCAGATTCGCCAAAGCAGCGCATACTTTTCTTTAACTAAAGAGGAAACAACGTATAAGTAAGTCTTTTTGGGCATATCCATAACCGCTTCTGCTGACACAGCATGCACTCATTGGTGCCAGAAGTCTAGCTGTGCTAGCAGTTTAAAATTTGATACCACCTTGTCGTTGCATGTCCATATTGGTACAGAGAAGAGCTCACAGCCGAGATCGTTATTCTTTCGCAGAGGCAATATCGTAGCCTATGAGGTCAAGCTGAGGCATGATCATTGCTGGTTGAAAACTTTACCCAATACCCTGCCGAGATGACTTGAAATACAGTCAGCTCTGGCAATTTTTGTCAGCCTCTTAGAAGGCTTAGCGATTTGTTGAAAAGATAATCTGTGCTTCTGTGTCTTTTACGTGCTGCAGGCTGCGTTAGTGGGGAGCTCCTCAGCATGCATCTGGGTGGACTAACCTGTACCGTGACGTCCTTCAAAATGCTGGGAGAGTGTGTGTAAGAAACCTTCCATGAAAGCACCTGGCTCCCTATAACACCAAAACAATTGACCGACGAGGAAGAGATTCGAACCTACGCACACTGAGCGCAGTGGATTAGCTGTCCATCCCTGCTGGAGGCTGTATTAACTTTTACCATAGCCACTGAGAGGGAACGTGTAAGAATCCTTCCAAAGCAGCCATGCACCCTCACAAACACCACAGCATTTGAACGACGAGAATGGGATTCGAACCCACGCGTGCAGAGCACAATGGATTAGCAGTCCATCGCCTAAACCACTCGGCCACCTCGTCCCCCACATTGATGCTCTCCTGATGGTGGCTGGAGCGTGGTATATATGTATACTTACATAGATATGAGTGTTTTTGCTGCTTATATCGGTAAAGACGACGTTAAAGTCTCCATAACGTCCTTCAAAACACTAAGAGGGTGCGAGTAAGATACCTTCCACGGTTGCACTGTGCTCTCTCAAACACCAAAGCTAATGAACGACAAGGATGGGATTCAACCCCACGTGTGCAGAGCACAATGGATTAGCAGTCCATCGCCTTAACCACTCGGCCACCTCATCACCCACATGCATTCTCTCCTGCAGGAGACTGGACCTGGCATATCTGTATGTTTTTAACGAGGCAATTTTGGTAAAGATGACGTTAAAAATTTGGCGTGATCTTTGCTGGTTGAAAAATTTACCCAATACCCCGCCGAGATGACTTGAAATACAATCAGCTCTGGCAATTTTTGTCAGCCTCTTAGAAGGCTTAGCGATTTGTTGAAAAGATAATCTGTGCTTCTGTTTCTTTTACGTGCTGCAGGCTGCTTTAGAGCAAAATCAGAATTCTACTCAAATCTCATCACCACTGGTCATTCAAACACAAAAACTCTGTTCTGTACTGTTGCCAAATTGTTGAAACCACATGATTCTGTTTCTCTTGATCCCTCTCAGTGTGTTCCCTACTCTAACTTTATTCATGCTAAGACTGACCATATTCACCATGAATTGCTTAATTCTGTTTTAATTTCTCATGATTATCAGTACGATCATAGTCACATTAGTGGGTCATTAAGTACTCTATCTAATTTTGAACTGCCCTCAGTTGATTTTATTGCTAGGGAGATCATGAAAGCTAAGCCCTCTACCTGCTCACTTGATCCCCTACCTACTGTTTTAGTTAAGTCCTGTATTAATTCACTCTCCTCTTTTATTGCATCTATAGTGTGTTCTTCACTATCTACTGCTACTGTTCCTTCATCTTTGAAAATGGCTTCTATAACTCCAATACTCAAAAAGACTGGTGCTGATCCTAATGACCTAAACAATTTTAGGCCAATTGCCAACCTTCCATTCATTTCAAAAATACTTGAAAGAACAGTAGCAGCTCAACTTCATTCGCATCTTCAAACTAATAACATCTATGAGCACTTTCAATCTGGGTTTCGTCCAAAACATAGCACAGAAACAGCCCTTACTAAGGTTGTAAATGATCTTCTCTTAGCTGCTGATTCTGGTTATCTGTCTATACTTATTCTCTTAGATATCACTGCAGCTTTTGATACAATTAGTCACTCATTGTTATTGGAACGACTGGCTTCCATAGGAATAGCTGACAATGCACTTTGTTGGTTCTCTTCTTATTTAAGTGACAGAAAACAGTTTGTGCAGATAAAGAATAGACGCTCTGATCCTGTTTCAGTCATTCACGGTGTCCCTCAGGGGTCAGTATTGGGCCCGCTTTTATTTATTATTTATATTTTACCTCTAGGAAATATATTTCGCTCTTTTGGCATACATTTTCATTTTTATGCAGATGATACACAGGTTTATATCTCCACAAAACCTACAACATCTCACCCCCCTTCTGACCTTACTAAATGTTTACAAGAGATTAATATATGGATGACGAATAATTTCTTAAAATTAAATGCCAGTAAAACTGAAGCCCTTCTTGTTGGCTCTAAGCCTACTTTATCCAAATCTCAATCTTTTCTTCTGTTTATTGATAACTCCCCTGTCAATTTCTCAACTCATGTTAAAAGTCTTGGGGTTATACTAGATGGCATGCTCTCATTTGGTCCTCATATTAGTAACATCTCACGTTCCGCCTTTTTTCATCTGCGTAACATTGCAAGACTTCGCTCTTCACTATCTCAGCAAAGTACTGAAGTCCTTGTTCATGCTTTGGTTACATCACGGATTGACTACTGCAATTCACTCTTGTCTGGCATTCCTGATAAGCAACTCCATAGACTGCAGTTAATTCAGAATTCAGCAGCTAGGATAGTCACCCGCTCGCGCACTTCTGATCATATAACTCCAACTCTCTTTCACCTGCACTGGCTCCCTGTTCACTATCGCATACAATACAAAATCCTCCTCCTAACGTATAAAGCTCTTCATAACTTGGCCCCCACCCTTCATAACTTGGCCCCCACCCTATCTCTCTGACCTTCTTCATTTCTACACTCCTTCACGCTCACTGAGATCATCTTCTGCTGAACTGTTGTCAGTTCTAAACTTCAAGTTGAAGTCATTTGGTGGCAGGGCTTTTAGTTGTACTGCACCAAAGCTATGGAACTCCCTGCCCTTACACATTCGCCAGGTGGACTCTATTTCCAAATTTAAATCTCAGATAAAAACATTTTTGTTTAGAATTGCTTTTAGTGATTTGCTGGTTTGATATCATGTTGATTGTTATTTTTACTGCTTGTTTTTATTATGTGATTGTGATCTATTGTAAGGTGTTCTTGAGTGTCTTGAAAGGCGCTTATAAATAAAAGGCATTATTATTATTATTATTATTAAAAAGCAAATTGTGTTAAATAAAAAAAAGTTGTTCAATTGTCACTGTGGTGTCACTTTCATGTTTTCTAACGTTATTATCTGATTATAATTGTGTATTTAAGTTTAGAATTTATTTTAAATGTATGTCCCGTATTTTGAGTATAAAATTATTAAACAATTTAGAACATATTTCCCATATCATACGAGTTGAAGAATATTGTAAAGTTAGAGTGATTTACTCCCAATTATAAATTGAGGAATATCGAAATTTATACGATAACATTGAGTTAAGGCAACTGTAAATATAAGTTTTATTTTATGTAATATTAAAACATCACTAAAATATTTTTGTGTAATCTGTTACACAATAATCTTTGAGTTCTGTGAACTTATTATGTTAACGTGAATATTCAAAAACACAATCTAAGAGTGTAGGACAGTGTTCCCTGCACCTACCCAAACATTTTCACCTCCCTAATCTTTCTAATTCTCTTTTCAGTGCCGACCATTCAACGCTATCCCACAGGCAATTCGTAACTTTTTAAAAAGTGGCTAATTCGTATGAATTTGTACGATGTAATTCGTACAATTCAGTACGATTTGCTCATCAACCAATGACGGTTGTGTTTAAGGGTGGGGTTAGGTGCCACGCCTCCTTTTTAAAATCGTACATTTTCGTACAACTGAACTCATACGAATTTGTACGAATTAGCCACTAAACTGCCAAAACGTAAAATACTTACGTTTTCTCGTGAGATCAGATTGGACCATTTGATTGGTAATTTAATACACTATTTGCAAGTGCACTCAATTTTTTTTATTACTAGTTCAAAGTACTTAATTTAAATCAGCTGAAACAACACAATTCTTGAGATTTCATTGGGACAACTTAATTTTTTTATGTTCAATACGCATAAATTTGTTAAAGTGTAATCAAACTTAATCAAATTGTGTTGGGACTACATGAAAGAGTTGTGTGGAACCCTGCAGTTTTTACAGTGTGCATTGTGCACAGATATGGTTATCGGTTCATAATAAGTCGAAACTCATTATTAGATTTTGCTGTATTTGGCTTAAGCGTTCTTGGGTGGCTCGCCAATGTATAGATGACTCTAATACATAAAACAAGTAAGCTGACCAAAGTTCTTACGGGAAGAAAACTTTATTGAAGACAATGAATAGTGCAGTTCCTCAGCAGTGATGTTAACTCATCGGTCTACAAATAACTTTACCCAAAGTACAGTCTGTGAGACACTACTTTATAACAAAGGACATAACCCCCCGGAGATTACCAAACTGCTTTGCTTGGGTCGCAACTCTTGAGTTCCTGTAGGCCATTTTGTTCACACCTTTTCAGATGCAGATACTTGTTTTCATATGAAACAAGCCATACAATCTATCAACATAGAGAGTTATTTTGCGTTCTTGCAGTCCAGTAGCAACTCTCACAACCTGGTACTGCGCTGTAACCCCTGATCTACACTACAAAACAGTTAAAAATCTTCACCCCTCTTCAGTTATTGAGTTTAAATCTTCAGGTATTTAAAGGGTTTAATTTTCAGTAACTTGATATGTATCCAAGAGTTCACACTTGTCCCGGGATCAAGCCCTAAGCTCATAAGATCCTCGAGCCCTGGGCTCCCTTCCGAAAGAGGGGAGTTTGAGCTCATGTAGATCTTGATGAACTCCCCGACTTGTTTCTGTTCTGATGACAGATATAGGGATGGATAAAGAGAGATATATGGCTTACTAAGAGCTCAAATATTGGGCCAATTTAGAAAGTTCAGTTTACTTGAGTCACACATTTTTGGACTCTGGAAGGAAACCAGGGAACCCAGGGAAAACCCACACATGTACAGGATAAGAGAATAAGCAAACTCTGCACAAATCTCAACTGGTTCAGTAGGGACTTCAACCAGAGACATTCTTGTTGTAAGGCAACTGTACTAACCACTGGGCCACCGTGTCGCCAAATCTAGAAAGAAAGGGGATTAGGGGTGGGAGGGGGATTCTTCAAGACAAAGATAACTGAGGTACGAAACTCTGGTTATTTATAGTGAGGTAGGAATCATCTGATTTGTAAATCGTGTTAGCTAAAGCAGGACCAGCCATGGACAATCATAAGCATGTGATCCTCTCGAAAGTAGTTTATAAATAAACTTCACTGAATGAACAGCCAAACTAAAAAGCTGCCGTTTTGAATATACCTGTGTTTGTATGGACAAGGCCTCATTTTTGAGGACTCAACTCTCCATTGTGAAGCTTCAGGTGAGTGCTGAGGCTTTTTTTATATTTAAAGCCCTTTCCACACTCACTGCATCTAAAACGATCCTCTCCTGAGTGAGTCTTCATGTGTTGCTTAAAGGAGTCTTTGCGTGTGAGACTCTTTCCACACTGATCACATGTGAACACGATGGTTCCAGTGTGACCATTCATGTGGTTCATGAGGCTAGCTTTGGTTGTGAAGCTCTTTCCACACTGAGCACATGGAAACGGCTTCTCTCTGGTATGAGTTCTCATGTGGTGTTTGAGTGTGCTTTTATACATGAAACTTTTACCACACTCTGTGCATGTGTAAGGTTTCTCTCCAGTGTGAATCCTCATGTGGTAATTAAATGCGCTTTTATATGGGAAACTTTTACCACACTCTGTGCATGTGTAAGGTTTCTCTCCAGTGTGAATCCTCATGTGGTTGTCAAGGTTTTGTTTTTGAGAAAAACTTTTCCCACACTGTGTGCAAATAAAACTTCTCTCTCCAGTGTGAGTTCTCATGTGGGCTTTAAGGGTGCCATTTCGCTTAAAACTCTTTCCACACTGAGGGCAAGAGTAAGGCTTCTCCCCAGTGTGAATTCTCATGTGCACTGCCAAGTTTCCTGTATTATAGAAGCTTTTTCCACAGTGTTGGCATGTGTACGGCCTCTCTCCAGTGTGAGTTCTCATGTGGGCTGCAAAGTTTCCTGGATGATAGAAGCTTTTTCCACACTGTTGGCATGTGTACGGCCTCTCTCCAGTGTGAGTTCTCATGTGGGCTTTAAAGCCTGGTTTATAACCAAAACTCTTTCCACACTGTTCGCAGGTGTAAGGTTTCTCCCCAGTGTGAACTCTCATGTGAACATCAAGTTTTGACTTTTTACTGAAACTCTTTCTACACTGTTTACAGCTGAAATTACACCTAGATTTGGATTTCCGAGGTCTTCCACGTGATGAAGTCTTTGTAGTCAGTGTGGGTTTTTCATCAGTCGTTATTTCTTGGGGTTTCTCAAACTGCTGTTTCTCTTCCATTTCATTCAGTTCATGAGTCTCTTCTTTCAGCAGCATCAGGTCTTAAAAGAAAAAAAAAAAGTTAACTTTAGTATGAAGGCACAAAGCGACAAGTATAAAATGGATGTTTCACCCAAATATTAAAATGACCTCACCATTTACTCTCTGTCATGTGGTTTTAAACATTTCCTTTCCTCTGGAACACAAAAGCCAGCGTTTCTTCACAATATCTTCTTTTGTGTTCAACAGAATCAAGAAACTCATCAAGGTTTAAAACCACACGAGGGAGAGTAAATGCTGAGGCTATTTTCATTTCTGCATTAACTATCCCTTTAAAGGGTTCCTATTATGATCTTTTTTTTCTGTTCCCAGAATGTGTCTGAGGTTTCGGCTCAAATTCAGATCATATACCTTGCAGAATATTTCATTTTGGGGGTCAGAGGAAAACCAAGCTCTTTTTGTGCCTGTGGCTTTACATGTAATGATCAAATGCACTCGCTCTAGATTACTTGTGTTGTGTTCCCTCATGTGTATCTTCCACTGGATTTAAACATTTGTAACTTGCTTGGAAGACCTGATTGAGACAAATCCTGCATGTTCATAGCAAGTACGCATAATTCACGCTTATATTTGTGAGTTTGCATTATTGTATATAACTTATAGCAAATGTTTCCCAGTACTGGGTTGCAGCTGGAAGGGCATCCGCTGTTTAAAACATATGCTGGATAAGTTGGTGGTTCATTTCGCTGTGACAACCCCTGATGAATAAAGAGACTAAGCCGAAAGAAAATGAATGAATGAACTTGTGCAAATGCTTAATGCCACTTGTAGGGATGAAAATTATTATATGCATTTGTTTATATGGCAGAACGTGTTTTTCCCCAAAGAGGGCTCGTGAGAGATGAAATCAGGAACTGCTTTGTGGACTGTGGGGGTTTGATGATGTAATCACGTGTTGATTGGTCAGTTTGAATGTCTCAGATTTTAGGCTTTGGTCACATGGTCAAAAAGGTTACAAATAGGTGGTAAACAAAGCTCTGGTCTCTTTCTTCTCCTGCTCTGGCTCTGGCATCTCCTGCTATCTCTTTCTCTCTCTATCTCTCTCCCTCCCCCTCTCTCTCCCTCTCTCACTCTCTCAGGTAACTTTCATTTACATTTAAGCTGGGTACAATTATTATCATATGTTTTTATCATTTCATGTTTTATTGTGTCATACAGTTATTTGTAACTAATTCAGTGGTAACCATAGAGAATTATTGTCATTAAATCATCTCATTTTCAAATATTTGTCAATTACTTTTGATTTAACATCAACATTTAATGGCTCCATATTGCAATACAATATAATCACATAATAGCAACGCTCTCCCACATTTAAAGCTATTAATACTGCCCTTATTTCCACTTTTGGTATAAGATTGCAGAAGGATGGTTTGACTAGAATGTACAGTTTTTTACCATCATACTGATAACTTTTAGTCATTCGGCAGAACTACAGTTCAGAACCGCTGTAGCTAAAAAACCAGCCTTTACAGATGGTGCAAGAAACCCGGGACCTTTGCAGTGAGTTTTCTGAAATTTACTTTAGCCGGTCTTAGCTGG
>CAIGQQ010007776.1:0-10541 GCA_903798035.1 Danio albolineatus
CACTATTTCGTTGACTTTGATAGGTGATTTACTTTAATAGCTGCTAATATGAATTTGCCTATTTAGAATTGACAAAGAATACTTTTCTGAAATAATATTAAGAAGAATGTCTGAACGTGTGGATATAAAACCAACTTTACCTCAGTAACAATATTATTGTAATGTTGGTTTTATATCCTAAATTTTGCATTCAATAAAATAGTAAAGCAGAATTTTATATTTGATTTATATACGAACATATTATGTAACTAATTCAGTGTTAAAAATGCTGAATAAACACACTTATCTCTGAAAGGTCCCAATATTGTTTAGATTGAGATAGAGTTGGCTTTATATTTGCACATTCACATTTTCTCGTTAATAATAAATCTTCAGAAACGTATTATAATTAGATATCATATCATTAAATATCATACTAGCAACCAATGACTATCAAAGCACAACATTACTCGCAGTCAGCTAAATAGTGCTAATGTTGTTTTGAAGTTATACTTATTAGTGACCTATTATTTAAAGTAGCGTGACACGATGACGAAGTAGTTTAACGCGTTACTTTATCAAGTTACTTTGAATAGTTGGTCTGAAATTGCACGGAAATACAACTTTATAACAATATTATCACTGTTTGACGCACTTTAATAGCTGCTAATATGAATTCCGACTTTAAATATTTTTTCGAAGTTGCATTATCAAAGAGAAAGTCTGAATGAGCAACTATTAAACCAACTTTACCTCAATGTAAACAATACAGGGACCTTTCACAGAGATAAGTGATTATTCAGCTTTTTTTAAGTTAGTTACAAATATAGTGTGCTGTGTTATAGCATTACTTTATGAGAATTAATCTGTATTAGCCTATTTAAATTTTGCTTTACTATTTTATTACACGCGAAAGTGCGAATATAAAACCAACTTTACCTCAATAACACTGCAACCACTTAATATATTGAAGTAAAAGATACTAACCAAGAGCACATTGATGATATTTAGTAAATAAATCACTTTAATTAACAGTCAAAATCGTACACCACACTGCAGCTGGAAATGTTCGACATCTAAATCATGAGGCCAGATTCAGCTGTCATGTGTTTTGCAGATCTACAGGCCGAAATCCCGACATCATCGCTGCACATTGATATCACAGATGAAGATGGTGACACATGTTAAATATTGAGATTATGTATATATACGTACTCTGTAATCTTCTTAGAGAGTTCAGTGCACGCGGGTGTAGAGTTGGCAGAGAAAACGCGGTATCCACTCTTAGCCACGTTCATGGTTGATAACACAGCCGGTCTACTGCTACAAAGACTCCTGGATTTACTCTCGTATTTGCAATGGAAACCCTGCAGCTGCTGTGAAAACAACTGAAGGAGTCTTTCTGTCCTCTGTTGAAGTAAGTTTACTGCGGTTTCCAAACAACCATTGGACTTCTTCTGGGTGAGTTTAGCTGACGTCTGTAAGCGAGAGTTGCATCACTACCGCCGCCTGTCGACTTTACAGTGCCTATATATTAAATCATCACAGTGAAAACATTCACTCATTCGTTTTCTTTTCGGCTTAGTCCCTTTATTAATCCGCGGTCACCACAGCGGAATGATCCGCTAACTTATCCAGCATCTGTTTTACGCAGCGGATGCCCTTCCAGCCACAACCCATCTCTGGGAAACATCCATACATTCTCATTCACACACATAAACTACGGACGATTTAGCTCACCCAATTCACCTGTACCGCATATCTTTGGACTTGTGGGGGAAACCGGAGCACCCAGAGGGAGAACATGCAAACTCCACACAGAAATGCCAACTGACCCAGTCGGAGCTCGAACCAGCAACCTTCTTGCTGTGTAGCGATCATGTTACCCACTACGCCACCGTGGCACCTGGTCACTTTCCAATACAATCTAAAAAAATCAGCAAAATATTAATATCTTGTCACGTCGTTAACATCAAAATAACATTACCCTTAGGTGCTGGCGATCTAAATCTAACCTGTCTTATGACGCTGTGTGTCTGGTGGGCAGGTTTCAACGAAGTTGAATTTGAAGTTACGCTAAGTTTAACTTAATTTTTTAACCCGTTTGCTTGATATAAGTTGGGCTGACTAGAAAAGTTCATTTGATTCAACAACAAAAAAAATTAAGGCAACTATTCAGTGTTTTTTACAATAAAGAATAATTGAATTAAATGTTGTTTAGTATCGCCTATGCTGTTTAGATATAATGTTATGTTTAACAATGGACGTTAAAATGGCTGTTTGTTATTTGAAGGATAAATAAAATAAAGAAAAGAAAAAAGAAAGCGCTGCTCTCGAATACAGCACAAACTTCCGGAACCCCTGCGAGTAACGGTAGCTCTCATACAGACAGCTCACACACGCACACACACACACACACACACACGCACACGCACACGCACACTGAACTCCGTCTGCTGAAAGCGAAAGAGAATTTAGGAGACCCGGAAGATTTAATTCAACTATCAACACTTACACAGTAAGTTCGCTAAAACGTTTCATGAATGATGATGTTACGGTGAGTTTTGCGTCTGAACAGAACTTCTGACGTCGAACTCAAACAGGTAAAAGTTTTAAATGAAAAACCTCTGCGATATTTGTTCAAATGTGTAAAGTATTTGTTATCCAAAAAAAATGAATTAAATTAAGTTAAAAATCTATTAAAATCAGTTGATTTTATTTATATATCTTGAGTAGACGTTACGACAAATATCGCAAATGTAGGTTAGCATTGATTAGCCTATATTTAAATATGCTAACGTTACAAACAACTACAGTAAATGAAAACAAACTTAAAGTAAATGTAATTTGCGGCTTAGTAAGACGTATAAGACGATTGTTGGAAAAGAAATATACTAATAGGAAGAACACAAATGTGCCATGGACAAAAAAATACCCAATGTCAAACCGCACACTTCATATAGCCTATATTTTTCCGCTCGGTTTTCTTGAAGGTTTCTTGATAATGTCTGACGTAGTTTGAATTAAGTAGAAAAATTGTTCATTAAAGGCATTTAACAACTTAGACGTTATAAAGGCTAAAATAAATGACATTTAAGCTGTATTAAATATGCATCGGTAGCATATTAATATTTAGCTGCATTTTGTATTTAAATATTTCCATTTTATTGCTATTAGTAGTAATAGTAATAATATATTTTTAAGCACATTTCTAAACATAACAGTTTTAATAACTCATTTCTAATAACTCATTTCTTTTATCTTCATGATGACAGTACTGTACATAATATTTGACTAGATATTCTTCATAGTATTCAGCTTAAAGTGACATTTACAGGCTTAACTAGGTTAATTAGGTTAAGTTAGAGTTATTAGGCAAGTCATTGTATAACAGTTGTTTGTTCTGTAGATAATCCAAAAAAATATTGTTCAGAGGGCTAATACTATAATAATATTGACCTTAAAATGGTTTAAAAATGTGATTTAGCCTTTTATTGTCTAAGACTTTCTTCAGAAGAAAAAAATATTATTGGAAATACTGCGAAAAATTCTGTCGCGTTAAACATCATTTGGGAAATATTTGAAAAAATCACAGGCAGGCTAATAATTCTGACTATTATTAGCTGACTAATTCTGACTAAAACTGTTTTTAAGGCCGTAGTGTGTGTATGTGGTTGTTTGTGGGAGTTTGCAACGCGTAAAAGAATTACCCTTTGACGGTTCATTTCTCTGTGACGACCTCTGATGTAATAAAAAAGTGTGTGAGTATTTTATTGTTATTATTATTATTATTATTATTATTATTAATTATTATTATTGGCAATGTTCTCGAGAGCTCTATTGCTAAAAACCTAATACCATAAAATTTATATTTCTTCATTATGTGACCATAGATTTATTGAAATGTGGCAGTCTTGTTGTGTGCTCAACTGTTTCTAAACCTTGATGTTATTTAGTATGTTAATTTAAGTGAGCCGTAAAGTGTCTTTGTAAAGGTTAATTTTATATTCGGTCACACTTTATTTTGATGGTCCGTTTGTTGAATTTAAGTTACATTGCAACTAATTCTCATTAGATAATAAGTAGACTGTTAGGTTGGGGTTAGTGTAAGTTGACATGTACTTGCAAAGTTTATTATAGTCAGTTAAATGTCTGTTGAATGTCAGTATCAACAGATATTAAGCAGACAGTCTACTAATACTCAAATGGAGCATCAAAATAAAGTGTTACCTCTGTAATAAATGTGTTTAGGCAAATTATATCTAAATTAAACCTAATATTAGAAATATTTCGCCATGATTGACCTTCATATATTAAAACATTTCTTCACTCAGAATATACCGACGAAGTCAGAATTATAATCCCTCTTTAGGTTAAATTAAAATGTTTAATTTTTTTCTTCCCAATTTCTGTTTAACGGAGAGAAGATTTTTCAACACATTTCTAAATATAATAGTCTTAATAACTCATGACTGATTTCTTTTATCTTTGCCATGATCACAGTAAATAATATTTGACTATTTTTCAAGACACTAGCATTCAGCTTAAAGTGAGGTTTAAAGGCTTAATAATAAGAGACAAGTAATTGTATATCAATGGTTTGTTCTGTAAACAATAAAAAAAAACATTACTTAAAGGGGCGAATAATATTGACCTAAAATGGTTTTAAAAAAATTTAAAACTGCTTTTATTCTAGCCAAAATAAAACAACTTTCTTTAGAAGAAAAAAAATACATATATAAAACAAAATACTGTGAAAAATCTTAATCTCCTAATCTGCTAAATATCACTTGAGATTTTTTTTGAGAACGAACACACATTACACACGGTGGGCTAGTAATGTTGCCCTCAACTGTACATGCATATATTTTTGCATGATTATTAATTAGTGTAATTTTCTAAAAAAAAATTTTTAAAAAAAAGTAAAACTCTTTATTTTGGTAATGAAGCTATCAGTCATTGTTTTCTCTTAATTGGAAATAACCATATCATAGCTTCTTGAAATAGAGCTAGGAAAATTTATCTTCTTGAAATTGTTATAAAATTCAGTAATTTCACCATAATTTCTCTGTGGCTTATTGTCTTTGAATTAATTCAGTTAATAATCAGTTAGTACAAATAAATTATGCTTCTGTACAGAAATTGCACATTTTTAATGAAATCTTTAATTGATATTTTGAATTAATTATTTTTTCATATTCAAGCATTACTTAGCCCTTTCCACCATATATATATCATTTGGCAAATATTTGAAAAAAATCACAGGCAGGCTAAAAATTCTAACTTTAGCTGTTTATAAATAGACCGTAGTGTGTATGTGGTTGTGTGTGGGAGTTTTCTGGTTGAAATCATGTGCATCATGTGTAAAACAATTGCCCGTTGATGGTTCATTCCGCTGTGACAACCTCTGACGTAATAAAAAAGTGTGTGAGTATTATTATTATTATTATTATTATTATTATTATTATTATTATTATTGTTGTTATTCAGTATGTTAATTTAATCGAGCCGTAAAGTGTCTTTGTAAAGTGTCTGAAGAGGTTATTTTTATATTCTTTCTATTTATATTTATCTCCAACAAAACGTTTGGATCAAATGAAATTAAACTATTATCTGTAATAAACATGTTTAGGGCAAATTTGATCTAAATTAAACCTAATATTAGAAATATGTCGCCATGATTGACCTTCATATATTAAAACATTTCTTCAGTCTTTCTCAGAATATACAGTCGAAGACAGAATTATCTTTAGGTTAAGTTTACATTTTTGCAATATTTTTTCCCCAATTTCTGTTTAACGGAGAGAAGATTTTTTCAACACATTTCTAAATATAATAGTCTTAATAACTCATTTCTAATGACTGATTTCTTTTATCTTTGCCATGATCACAGTAAATAATATTTGACTATTTTTCAAGACACTAGCATTCAGCTTAAAGTGAGGTTTAAAGGCTTAATAATAAGAGACAAGTAATTGTATATCAATGGTTTGTTCTGTAAACAATAAAAAAATACATTACTTAAAGGGGCGAATAATATTGACCTAAAATGGTTTTAAAAAAATTAAAAACTGCTTTTATTCTAGCCAAAATAAAACAACTTTCTTTAGAAGAAAAAAATATATATATATTAAATAAAATACTGTGAAAAATCTTAATCTCCTAATCTGCTAAACATCACTTGAGAATTTTTTTAAAAAACAAACACACATTACACATGAGGGGCTAATAATGTTGCCCTCAACTGTACATGCATATATTTTTGCATGATTATTAATTAGTGTAATTTTCTAAAAAAAATTAAAAAAAGTAAAACTCTTTCTTTTGGTAATGAAGCTATCAGTCATTGTTTTCTCTGAATTGGGTAAATAACCATATCATGTAGCTTCTTAAAATAGAGCTAGGAAAATTTATCTTTTTGAAATTGTTATAAAATTCAGTAATTTTATGGAGTGAGATATGTGTCTTTATTATTCAATCAAAAATATTTAGTTTTAGGGAAAAATTAAGTACATAGTAAATAAAAAATAAAAGATTGCAAATAAAAAAAATGTTTAATAAAAAAACGTATGTCGATGATAATAAAATATTTTGAATTGCAAAAAACCCTGATTGTTCTATTATGCAATTTTGATTGCAAACTTATTAATTTTGCTCTCTGTTCTGCTGTTATTTATTGCACATCTAGAATCTTTGCTTGCGAGTTGAAATGTTTTGCTTGCGAGTTGAAAAGTTTTGAACCCATGTATGCCAGAGTTAATTTTGTGTCTTTATTATTCAAACAAACATATGAAGTTTTTGACCAAAACTAGGTACATTTTAATTAAAAAATAAAAGATTAAAAGAAAAAAAAAACATTTAATAAAAAAAAAATTCTTGATAAAACAAAAATGTGCACAGCAAAAATAAACTATTGCCATTTTATGCAGTTCAGTTTCATTTTTTTTTTTTTTTTTTTTTTTTTTTGCGGATCTAAAATCTTTGCTTGAGTTGAAAAGTTTTGAGTTGAAAAGTTTTGAGTTGAAAACTCTGCAGCTCAGTGGGCGGTATCCTCCCTCCGGGATGAAAGACCTTATTCTATTGGTCAATCTTTGATGAGGTCACAGGTTGGCCACGCCCATTACGTTTTCGCGCTATTGGACTGGGACTCCCTTCAGCGACGAGCGAGTAATGGCGAGCTACAGGCCTTTTTCGAGGTAAGTTTACTGAAACTGAATAACTTGTATATTACCATCCACATTTCCCATCTGATAATGTTACGACTGCTAGTAATAAACTCTGTGTAGTCAGTGACATTGATGAATAATCTCGATTCACAAGCTGTCGGCCATCGAAAGTGTACAGCCGCAAAGGGCAACGCAAGGCATGTATTTTGGAAAATATCCATTGATGTACAATTAAAGGCAGACTTTATGTATGTCTGTAGATGATGGCCAGGTGTACAGTAGGTCTGTACTAACTGGGATACATTATTATTGGCAGCCCATTGATCTTCAGCTCGTTTCCACTCAAGAGCTGCTGTCTCTTAGAACGGGAGCATCATATACAGATATTCTCCACTGTTAGAAAATGTAACGTTAGTAAGTAGTGTATGTATATTTCAGTACGAACGTGACAAATATATTTAGTATATTTCATTTCGTGTATGAACGTTAGTTCATATATTAGTTAACATGAATTAACCATGAACAGCCCGTCTGTTAAGCATCACTTAATCTTTGTTAATGTTAACTAAACATATTTTTGCATTAAATAAAATAATTATAGTGACTTTTAGCATAAGCTTTGTTAAAGTTAACTTACTCATGTTCTATTGTATATCCTATTCCTTACATTAACAGCTTGATGTAATTAGCTAAAGTTTATGGACATACAATAGTGTATTTGTTCACTGATTAGATGACATGACTAAAATTACATTTACTCAGTAATACTAAATCTTTGTTAATATAAACTTATACATATAGCAATGTGTTACGTAATGCAGTTAATGTGACCAAATACAGAACAACTCAGATTCAGCACCGCACAATCTTCAACAGGCACGTTAGTCATTTTTGTGGACTCTTTACTAACACGATTTATTATTAGCAAAGCATTAGGTAAGGGAATTAGGAACATTGTTGTAAAGTGTACACTACTCCAACATGTTAAATTTGTAAACCGTTTACTGCCTTACCACTAACCCATTATAGCTGATGTGTTACAACATCTATGGGTTTACTCCAACTAGTGATTAATGATTTTACTGGACCTGAAAATCATTTACACATAGTTTTCACTGATTTTCAGGTCCAGTAAAATACTTAATCACTGCTCATATAAAGAACTTAGTGAAATTCATGTAAGTAAAGAGTTTACAAATGTTAATAAGACATAATATTGTAATGGTGTACGCTTCACAAAAAAGTTTTTGATTCCCTTAACTAATGCTTAGTTACTGAGTGATAAACCATGTTAGTAAAGAGTTTACAAAGGTTAGTAACACACCATACAATGTTAAAGTCGTTGTTTTGAAAAGTAACAGGGCAGTTTACAGGTGACCTGCACTATATTTATATATAGAGAGAGGTTTTAAAGGTAATTTGAATGTTGTTACCAAAGGACAACAAAAAGTACGTGGACAAGAAATATGTGGAATACAAATATTTTATGAATCAGAACAATTTTTTACATCTGTCTCTTCAATTTATCCTTACAGGTGGATCACTCAGTCTTAGCAGGTGTAAAACATCTGCACTGTACTCCTCAGACGCCCTCATCTGCACTGACTCCTCAGACACCCACATCTGCATTGTACTTTTCTGACGTCCACATCTGCAATGTCTCCTCAGACGCCAACATCTGCACTGGTTCCACATCTGCACTGTACTTTTCTGACGCCCTCATCTGCACTGTCTCCTCAGACGCCAACATCTGCACTGGTTCCACATCTGCACTGTACTTTTCTGACGTCCACATCTGCATTTACTCCTTAGGCGTCCAGATCTGTATTGTCTCCTTAGACATCAACATCTGCACTGACCACAGACATTTATTCACTAAACTCATCAATCACCACCTGGTGTGTGTTGAATTATTTTGTGATGTTGTGTCAGATTTGGAAACATATTTGCATTTAATGTAGATAGAGGTAAAGTTGGCTTTATATTCGCACATTCGGACTTTCCCCTTAATAATATAATTTCATAAAAGTATTGTTTACAAACTCTAAATAGCGAAATCATACTAGCAGCCAATGACTATCAAAGTACAACATTGTTCACAGTCAAATAATCAGTGTTAATGTTGTTTTCAAGTCATACTTATTTCAGACCGAATATTCAAAGTGCTGTGGTAAACTATATAGTGAGTGTCAAAAGTTGTCAATGAACGAATGTGTGAATATTAAACCAACTTTACCGCTATTTAATGTAGTAGATTTTTACTGTTTCTTTATCATTATAAATCAAATTCTTTATTTGAAAGTTTTATATACATTTATTGTTTCTGCAATAAAGAAATATAAACAGGTTCTTAGTAATCATTTAATAAGTGATACAGTTTTATACGCCTGTTTATTTTGCAATGAAATATAAACAGTTGGTTTTTCAATTTTTTATTAATTCAACAAATATTTTCTAGCTGTAGTGTTTATTAACATGAACACACTGTAATATAAATAGTATTAGGGGCACCACAGTGGAGGAGTGGGTAGCACGATCACCTCACAGCAAGAAGGTCACTGATTTGAGCCTCAGCTGGGTCAGTTGGCATTTCTTGTGTGGAGTTTGTATGTTCTCCCCCTGGTCGCGTGAGTTTCCTCCATGAGCTCCGGTTTCCAAACAAGTTGGCGGTTCGTTCCGCTGTGGCGACCCCAGATTAATAAAGGGACTAAGCTGAAAAGAAAATGAATAAATGCTATTATACACATTACTACAAAATAGTAAAGCACTGGACCATGTTTCTATATAAATTATATTTTTATGTAGGAGGAATGCATAGAAGATCTTTTTTTTATTTAGGAGTGCATTAAGCAATATATACACATTTTCATAGGCATGTGAAGTAACTATACAGTGTTAGTATAGATGCTCAAAAATGCATGTCAGCTATAATTTATTATAAAATCCTGGCAGCGACCTGAATGAGTTTACAGTATATATATTCCAACGCCAACTGACCCAGCAGAGACTCGAACCAGCGACCGTCTTGCTGTAAGGCGACATCACTACCTACTGCACCACCGTTTTGCCCCATATATATAAAAAAGACACGATGTGTTCAAAAGGACGTGCACAGCCGAGTTTGCAAGTGTTATCCCCCATCGGAGGACCAACAGCTAATGTAAGTTAATCGAGATTATTCATTCATTCATTCAGTTTAATACTAGTAGTCGTAACATTATCAGATGGGAAATGTGGATGGTAATATACAAGTTATTCAGTTTCAGTAAACTTACCTCGAAAAAGGCCTGTAGCTCGCCATTACTCGCTCGTCGCTGAAGGGAGTCCCAGTCCAATAGCGCGAAAACGTAATGGGCGTGGCCAACCTGTGACCTCATCAAAGATTGACCAATAGAA
>CAIGQQ010007790.1:0-18178 GCA_903798035.1 Danio albolineatus
TTTAATGATGTGTTTTGTGTCATTTAAGTGCTGTTCGCTAGATACGCAGTCACTATTATGTGTCATTCCATTTATGGAATGCAAAAGCCGCTTCTTCTGTTGTTTTATCATGACAGCCCATCTTGGATATCAACCAATAGGGTGTAAACAGTGGGAAATCGGCCTGCTGTCTCTCTGGATATTGCTCTTTCTGGCTGACACACAGATGCACGATTGAGGCTCAGCACATAGATGCAGGAAATTACTGTATGTGTGTTTGCCGTTCAAGGCTGGAAAAAGGGAGATTAAAGAGTACGAGAGAGCGCTAGAGATATCTCTTTGCAATATCAGGTCTGTTTCTTTGTGCTGCTTCAGGGACTGGGAGTCCCTTATCATCATTTTCAGTCATGTCTGGCTAATTAAGGAACCCATTTGCCTGAAATAAGTCATTGCGGTTAAAGCGGCCGCTTGCTGCAGTTCACTTGTTTATTGACAGACCTTGCGTGAATGCTTCATTTGCCTTCATGTTACAGACATAAATGCTTGTTTCTGACTCGTTTGTTGGAGCACTCCTCGTAAATATGCAGACAAACGCGTGTACAGTAGTGGAAAGATAGAGTGTGGTGTGCTGTATCACCAACAGAGGGCACTGTTGAGTTATTGCAGGTTATGGCCTGTTTGGGTGAGGTGGATGAAATACCTGGTAGCCTTGTAGGTTTACATGTTACATCTCACACCATTTGTTCACCTGGAGAAGAGCTGCATTGTTGCTTTTCTAAATGATCAGACCGATGATTGAAAGACTTACACTATCTTTTTTCTTTCAAATTGGGTCAATAAGTAAAAAATAAGCAAGTGGGATTACAAATTACCAGAGGACTAAACAATAATAAACAACATTTCCCATCAAATTTGATACATAAGGGGGGACAAATCTTAAATTTACAATTTCAGTGAAATGTGGAGATGAATGAAACTGAAGTATTGGAGACTTTTTTTGCAGTGCTGAGTCTTAGAACCGATCATACACATTTCTGTTTAGTTTGTGAATGCATAGACCAATCAGAGCCATTTTCATTGAGACAGCTTATAATGGCAGAGCTTTGCAGTGTTTATGATTCATGATTTCTCTATAAACATCATGAGATTTACTTTCCAGCCACAGTGATTATAACTAGAGTTTTTGCATATGTTTGCAGTATTATTTGTATGTGTGTAGCCTAGGGATGCTCAAAATTAACTGATAACCAAAAGAGTGTGTTTTTAACCGATCTTGACGTCCAAAACTTATATTAAAAATGTTGTTAGAGGCTTGTGATATAAGAATTAGAGCGGAGCATTAATTAAATGCACAAGCCTATTTTCCGTGGAGCAATCGATTTGAAGTAACCTGATATTTTTATTTGACGGAAGAAAAAAAAACACACACAATGGGAAAAAAACAGCCTATGCCGGGTCTTTAAAAGGATTCAGTCAGTGTTTTTGTTTTGCAATCTAAATTTATCATTTAAGTGAAAAATATCTAGGGCAGGCATATTTATTTTATTCTTTTTATTTCGTTTATTCTGTTTTTCTATGCTGTTGGAGACACTGCAGGTACGTAAAGATGTTCTGTTGTTAATATGTTCGCATGTTAAAAAAAACTCAGTATTTTAAAATGCAATATTTTATGTGTCAGTCCCAAAATAGACATGTTAATTTATTTTAAAGATTAAAAAATATTTTAATATTAATCTGACCAGTTAACCTTTAATATTTGGTTAACAAACGGTCGTGATCGGTTGGCAAAATTAACCGAAATAATCATCCCTAGTGTAGCCAAATAATGGCATACTGTTTCTAGCATTCTAGCAACACCTTGGTAGCAGACACAACATTCTAACAACGCAGTGGTTACCAGACACAACATTCTAGCAACACCATGGTAACAGTAAGCATTCCATCAACACCATGGTAACCACCACCAACATTCTAGCAACTTACTTGGCAAAGCAGGCACAACATTCTACAGTAGGGTCAACACAGTAACCAAACACAACATTTTAGTAACAGTATTGTAAAGGCCCGTCCACACTAATGATAACAACTATAACTACAAAAAAAAATAAAAAATTGCATTCACGCTGAAGAACATAAACGATCTGTTAATTTGTAGTTTATACTTTTCATTTGGCATTACCACCTTTTAACCAGCAGGTATGCTACTACTGCGTTGTTTCCTTTGCATATCTTGCATATGCATATCTTTATTGTTATACTGTAGATGTAGTCTGTTGTTTTACATTTAGAATGTTTTTCAGAGCTCTATCTTTATTGTGTTCTATATATTTAATATTATTTTTGTCCTGGTGGCCCTTAAAGTCTGAGTGAACCGGAAGCTGCTGAGACTTTTATTTCAGTTTGTTGATGTACTTTCAACTGAAGCAGAATATTGAGTTAAGCGCAGGGCTTCTTTTTGTTCATCATTCCCTCATAGCAAACTAACGGTGAGGGGGGTGTGGTTAGGAAAATAGTGTCTAAAATTGTCAAACTAATATCAACAAAAGGATCATCTCTCCAAACACTTGGATTAGCTTGCACAGATTAAATGTTTCCCTAAATAATAGCTATGTACTCCAGCAAAGTAAACATTGTACATTGTGATTTCACGAGGACTTTTAACATCCAAATTGTTCTAGTAAACACCATGGTCAATGCACACAACATTCTAGAACTGTAATGTGTCACTCATACTTTTAACATTGCCCTTATTCCAGTGGTTCACCATAACATGACGACAGCATGAATCTGCTTATTCATTCAGATGTTTCAACTTTAAGAAATGTGTCTTTATTGTTTTTCACCAATAAATCATTGAGTTACATTGATGAGATGGAGGGATACAATCAGGGTGTGTATCTGCGCTGCTGTGCTGTGTGCTAAAAAAATTATGACAATAGCCTGAGGGCCATCGCAATGCATTATGGTCCTTATTTAGGGCAGTGTGTGATTGACAGACAGTTGAATGACAGCTCATGTTTTGGTAATGAATGCATCATAGTGAGTTTCTGTTACAGTAACATGCTGTCTCTCTGTGTCTCTCTCTCTAATGTAGAACCTTGAGAAGGAGACAGCGCTACACTGTGCAGCTCAGTACGGTCACTCCGAGGTGGTCCGAGTTTTGTTGCAGGAGTTGACAGACCCCAGCATGAGAAACAGTCGAGGAGAAACGCCGCTGGACCTGGCCGCCCTCTACGGTCGTCTGCAGGTGGTCCGAATGCTACTGATGGCCCACCCTAATCTAATGAGCTGTAATACACGCAAGCACACACCTCTACACCTGGCTGCCCGTAATGGCCATCATGCTACAGTTCAAGTGCTTCTGGAGGCCGACATGGACGTTAACACACAGGTCAGTGTATGGGCAAGCTATCCTCTTCCTTTACAACTCATACACAATCTCTCCAAATCTCATGCTCCAATCTTCATGCTCCATTCATAAGAGAGAGAGAGAGAGAGAGAGAGAGAGAGAGAGAGAGAGAGAGAGAGAGAGAGAGGATGGTTTAAGGGCTCGATTGGATGAATAATTAATCTAGCTATGAGAGTAAGTGAAACGCAGTAGAGGAACACTCTGTTCTCAGTCCAGGGTTTCCTTGGGCTACCCTGGTGTGTGTTTACTTTCTTATACTTCAGGGACATATTTTGTACCAAGAAGTGACCTAAATCATACAAATCTTTCCTTCGGGAACATTTGGGGACAACCTCAATTTGAAAAACAATTCATAACATATCAATGGAAAATATGTTTAAAAAAGCCTTGTGAAGACATTTAAATGTTAGAGTATTATGTACTGAGAATAGTAAATGTTATGTTGAAAAAGGTGGAAGCATTTGTAGTTTTGTGTGTGTGTGTGTGTGTGTGTGTGAACTGTTAAAAATCATATTTAATGGGGTATTTGCCACAGGTTTCATGCGAGGGTTGAGTTTAAGGGTAGGGTTAGGCGATATACTTTAACTATATTATATAAATAGAAAGCATAATACATTATGCATATGGAGAATATAAAATACCAAAACAAGTATGTGCATGATCGAATAGTGCCAATGTGTCCAATCAGAATAGCAGCCGTCCAGAACAGACTCAAACCTCCCCGATCAACCCAACAACACTGAGGGTGTACTCACACTAGGCACGGTTGCCCTGAACCATGCCTGGGTGCGATTGTCCCCTCTCTTTTTTCCCCCAAAGACCAGCACTCACTGTATTTTTACCTTCTGAGCCTGAGCACGCTTATGTCATGGATTATATGACTGTTCAGTTAGGAAGTGAAGCGTTCTCACTCAGTACGCTGGAGATTGCTTTAGTAATTCTGTTTTGTGTTATTCTAAGTCATTGGGGATGCTGTGGTGAACTATGACAGTTCATTGAAAAGCATACCTCAACCCTCCTGTTTTTCCTGGGATTCTCCCATATTTTACAGTTCTATCCCGATATCATCCCGTAAAGGTATTTTCCCGTATTTCTCCCGTATTTTCTGTCTTTCTCCGCAGGGTGTCAATAAACATTAAAGAGTCAATTTTCCCTATACGCAACCCATACCGCCGAACCACCAGGGGCCGCTCCTTGCTCTTAAATATGAGTCCGTTCTGTACTTTCAGTTTATTTAGGCATGAAACACTTTGAAATAAATATTAAAATGGCGGGATTCCCTTTCATCACAGGTGCCGTCGCTCCTCCTATGCAATCCTCAGAACAAGTTGATGCGTGACTCAGCTGACGCGCTCCATAGTGATAAACAGTCGATGTTTCCCAAATGGATTCTGTGCATGCGATTTGAAGCGGAGCGAAAGTCTGGGTTTTGGGTGTGTGTTTGAACAGACATATACACACAATAATAAAAACATCTAAAGATGTTGATCTTGGTGGTTTTTTTTTTTAAACATAACTAATTTGTCCTAAATGAGAATAAAAAGTTAGGAAAGCAATCGAATGCTTTCATTATAATGTTATCTTATGTATTTTTTCCCTTATTTTCACATCCCAATGTTGGTATGTTGAAAAGTAAGAATGATTATAAATCCATATAAAACAGTGCTTTAAAAGTGACATTACGTCTTCCGTGTAGCGTTCATGCATGCTTTACATTCACATTATATGGTGCACCCGAGCTCAACTGAACTGTGCTCTGGCCCACCTCTTCCAACTGGGCCAGGGCTGCCCAACCAAACCGGGTGCAGCATGGAGCACTCACACTTGTCCAACGAACCGGGAATTTGGGTCAAACTTGTCTGCGCACAGTTTGGGTAGCCTAGAGTGAGTACACCCTTAGAACAGCGACTCAACTTTTTCCCCACAGAAGATCCCTATTTTATCATTCAGAATCCAATAGCCACTGCTAACCATAAGAATTCAATTCAATTCATGTTTATTTCTATAGCACTTTTACAATGTAGATTGTGTCAAAGGAGCGTAACATAGAAGTTCTAGTAAAATAAAACTGTGTCAGTCTAGTTTTCAGAGTTGAAGTTTGGTTTAGTTCAGTTTAATGTGGTTTAAATTCATCAATGCACAGTTCCATAAGTCCCAAACTAAGCCAACTAGTGGCAACAGTGGCAAGGAACAAACTTCACCAATTGACGAAAGTAAAGGAAAAAAACCTAGAGAGAAACCAGGCTCAGTTGTGCACGACTATTTCTCCTCTGGCCAAACTTCTAGACCCAACTGCCCAACTATACATCACATAGATCAGAGCTTCCTAGTTAGAACATCCTAACAATACCAATCACCTTAGCCAGTTCACAGCAGCTACAAGCTGGCTTCTACCTAGCATCCACATGGGCATCACCCAGAACAAGTATTTATAAACCACCCAAACACCATAGAAATAGCCCAACAACCACTCCAAACACCATAGCAGCCACCAAATGGAAATGGAACACTAGAATAATATGTTTTCCATGCTATTATTGAGAAAAAACCTTACCAATATAGCTTCAAAGGTTTATGTATTCTCTTGTTTAATGTCTGCCTGTCATATGTCAGGCTGCAAATGCTGTTTATATGGAAAGTGTCTTTTTAGGCGTTCTGTGTGTGTGTGTGTGTGTGTGTGTGCGTGCATGTGTGTGTGTGTGCGTGTGTGTGTGTGTGTGTGTGATGGCACGCTGCTGGGTTGTCTACATTTGAGTGGTTGTGTGTGTGTGAAAGAGAATGATCAGAGGAAGCTTTGATCTCAGAAAGCGTGGTTTCCCCGTCAACTGTCTTTCTCTGCCTCAGTGAGAGGTACAGTTTTAGTTCACTCTTATTTTAACCTTGAATATACAGTGTGACAAAGTGTCCTAACCACACAGGACACTACAGCTTATCTAAGAACACATTTCATGTTTAATTTGCATGAGTCGATGAGCTGAATTTTGAACGAATGGCATAATGTTGTACAGTATGAATGGAGCTACATTGAATGACCCAGCAACAGCAAAAAAGGAGAGATAAGTTCATCTCAGATTAACACTTGGCAAGAAATGTCCAATTACATGGTTGATCAATGAGTCTATTCCATCTTTTATGATGTGTGTCCCTGTGGTTTCCATCTTTCTTTTTGCACTGAGAAAGGCAATCTGTCAGAGCAAAACTTACAAGTACATTCAGTACCACAGTGCAGTGCAGCAGTGATAAAGAAAGAAAGATGAAGGCAATCTGCTTGCCACTTCTCAATTCCTGGAAGCACAGTGAGAGTGAATCGATTTCCTCCTCCTGGTGACATCAATAGCTAATCGCCATGGGAAACTAGACAGGAAGTGGTCCTCATTCAAAGGAGGGGGTCCCTCTTCCTGTCCCGTTGTGGGCGCACTTGTTGCTCATCCCGAACAGCACAGAAATCCAAGTTTAACATACAGGGAGAACAGTGCGCTCTGCAGTCTTCACCATGTTCATTCGGGATTAAGCCTCATTTACAACTCCTTAGTTGTCCTGGACTTTTCCGTGATCTGGAATTTAACCTCAGGTTCAAGGATGAATGTTTTATCTACAGCTGATTTTGAGGGTTTGTCTTCTCAGAGTAAGTAAACAGGATGCAAGCTCTATTTTTGAATGCATGTTCTATAAAAGTTAATGTAATCTTTGTGTTTGCGTCCGTGTGGTTTATAATCAGGGTGCAAATTGCAAGGGGATTGATCTACTGTAACACTTGATCCCCCTAAAGGACATCAAAACAAGATGTCTGGTAGGTTAGCTCTTAAAATAGTGGGAAATAGTTTGCTCAGATCTTTATTGTTAATAATAATAATATTAATAAACAGTAGGTAATATAAATATACATTAGACCACCCCTTTAATGGTTCATGCCATTGTAAATATATGATTGCGTCAAACAGATTTAGACCAGCAGTAGACACAAAAGTGTTCACATAACACTTTTCTTGCAAAATATGATAGAATGGTGTTTTGTATGTGTTTTTTTGTATGTGATGTATATCCTAAAGGTAGTCAAATTAGGTGCATAGTTTGTATTTAATCGACACCTATGCTCACGTATGGAAGTTAAATAGTAAAATAATAAGTGCAATCGTTCATGGACATTTATTGGTTCAGTATAGGAATGCAAAATTGTCAATGTTGGTTTTATATCAGAAAGCAGATCATCTTTGAGAAATAGCCAATCAGAGGTTGGTGTAGGGCAGAATACACTCATTATTCATCAAAACACTAAAAACTTAAATAAGTTTGATTAATCACTGAGATGTAATTGAATTAAACATATGAGTTTGGTTCACTGAAGCATGTGTATGTATTACACAAACTAGCATTACTGAAAACAGTTTATAATTGTAAGTGCGCTGTTCAAAAAATTATTGAAAAATGTGCATTGTTAATTTGTTACTGGAACAGTTCTCTCAAGTGTGCACCTTTGAGCCCTGTAATGAAAAATGCATCCTGAAAAAACTCTCTGCACATCTCTGAATAGGATAATATAGTTCAAAAGTGATCCAACCACTCTTAAAGTGTACCAGCTCTCCCTACACTCATTGTTTTTTTTTACGTAACCTCATGCAGGTGTTGCTTCACATTGTTATTGTTGTTGTTTTTTTCTTCAGTTTTTTTGTAAGAACTTAGAACAGACTCTGGGGCGTATACAGGATACATTCTTGCGATGGAAGAACAATACAGTCAGTCCCAACTAAATGAAACAGAACTCAGGAATCTTGAGACTTGAGATTAAATGTTTTTTCATCTTTGACAGTCCACGTTGTTAGCTTAAAAACATGTGATGTAGGGTGGAGGAATGAAAAAAAATGAAAGGTACATTTGTAGAACGGCGTCATCTGCTAAATGAATGAACACAATGGTCAAAGATGTCTATCTACCTGTATCACATGCTTACATGAAATATCAATGGAAAAGCAATTTAGACAAATGCAACCCCTTAAGGGGTTGTAACATTTTCAGTGTTAAGGCAAGGAGGGGATAAGAACTTGCAAAAGATAAACATAAACTTTGATCACCTAAATAAACAACACAAGTAACAGCGGTGATCACGGAGTACTGCCTCATAAACAAAATCAAAACAACACTATAAAATGTTCCAGGGCTGTTCCTATCTCGTTCTTCACTGGCACACTGCTTACCACATGCCTCCTTTGCCCTTCACACCCCAGCAGCCCTCAGCTTGTGATCGTGATGGGAGTATGTGGCAAGCAGGGCACAAGTGGTACAGTGCAACACTGGCACGCACTACTAGGATTGTCCTCGTGATGACCATAGCACCTGGGGGTAAGGATAGATTAAACAAGAGATAGGTCACTGAAAAGATCTTTGTCTTCACTGCTATTTGTACTGAACTCTCCTCATTGGTTAATGGACATTGCATTGACAGTGTAAATTTTACTTAATGTAGTCAGCAGTGATCTCTCCCAATCCCTAATACTACAGTATCTGCTATCCATCACCTCACAGTATAGAAAGGAAGCAGCAGACCCTGATTTTTGAAAAATGAAGATTGGCACATAAATTAAACCAAAACAGCAAAATCAAATATCTCAGGCCTGAATCTATATTTTCTTTCACTGACATCACACTTTTGGTTAATCAAAGAGCCTAATGTGCTACACAGGTTTTGCTTTTACAGCACCAATCATCATGCTTCCGGCTTCACTCTTGTTTCCATGACACTTGCTCCTGCCCTGCTTGTCACAAGGGTCAGCTGGTTACCTGGCATCTGTTGCACTTTACAGACTTTACAGGCTAGCAGAGCCCAGGTACAGTTTGCACGCCTCACTACAGATTGCCACACTTTCCCATATTATTGGTATTGGTCATATTGTACATAATGACTCTACCCCAGTATTGACCGTTGTGCGCTGCCCATTTTTCAACAGACCTTTTCACTTTTTAGGCGTGAGTAAAGCTATGATAGTGTTGACTCTTATTTGCTATGACTATATTTGCTATATTTTAGTGGAATGATCACTAGAGTGAGCTAGAGTGACACTCTTACAGCCAAAGATGTCGAAGTTTTGCTGTAAGACTCTTTGACATACATACAGTATACATCTGTTTACTGGCAGCTAGTTTTATGCAGCTCTCACATGGTTGCCCACTGAAGCTAAGCAGGGCTATGCCTGCTTAGAAGCTGGTTGGTAGAAGACATTGGAAAAATAGATTGATGCCGGAAGAGGTGCTCAACTTGCAGTCTGTGTGGGTCCTAACACCCCAGTATCTTGATGGGGACTCTTTACTCAGTGAGCACCATCATTCAGATAAAACGTTAAACCAGGGTTTTATTTACTTAAAATGCCTAAAACTGCTATAAATTATTCCTTTGAATAACCTATCATCACTCTAACAAATGTATCACTGGTCTGGATAGTTTGTAGATTATGTTCTTAGTTAAAAGGCTGGTCCAGAGTATATTTTTAAGACTTGGTTGTGTTTATAAGATGCAAAGCAATGTGTCCTCATGCTTCAATATCCCCATAGAGTGACACTATAGCGCTAGTGAATATTGTGGGTATTTACAGGGGTTTGACCAATAAATATGACTTTGTAGCTAAATTGTTAGCGGTGTCAATCAGCATTTTTTCATTGTTTACATCCTTGCTACAACATACTGTTAAGGCTAGACACTATGCATGTCAGATCAATTTTAACAAATAAAAATACTTAAAGGTTGTGTAAGTGCCAAATACAGCACTGAACTGGGAGAGATTCTAGAAGCTGTCCTTTGTCAAATGCTAGCTATATACTGTATATATATTTTTTTATTCTTTGGACCTGTAAACTGTAAGCACTTATCTTTTTGTGCCGTGCCTTTGCAAGCCTACATACTCATAACCTGAAGTGTTTGTGATCTCACTAGCCCGGTTGTATTTTTTTGTAGTCCCTAAACGTTGTTCGCTGTAAGCTTTACTAAGTTAACTCTCTTAAAGCCAAATGTCTCACTTTGCATTGAACTTTGAACATATTACATTCAGAGATGTTGTTTATGTTCACACAGGTGCATAACACATCAACTAAAATTTAAAATATGATATCATAGTGGACCACCCCTTAAAGGAAAAATTGCAAATAACAAAACATAATTGAATGTTAGAATCTTCGTCAAAAGTTCATAAGTGGGGTTTAAGAACAGATTTTTTTTTGTAATAATGGACGGTGAATAAAACTCAATAATATTTTTACACATGTGAAAAGGATAATGTGCATTCCTGCCAGATAAACAATCAGAGCATTCTAGTAACCACCTTCAATCTTATTGACAAGTAACAGAGAAACTATTCAATGGCCCGAGACATTTATTTTAAGTGTACCACGATTTAAAAAAAGCACATACAGAATGCACAAACTGAATGTCCACTTGGTAGTTTAAGTTACAAAGAGAATCCCTGTTGTCCTAGAACTAGATTAATGATGTGACACCATTGCCAGACAAAAACACTATCTCAGACTTTTGCACAGAGGTGGTTTTGGCTCTCCCAGACCACTTTGCTGAAACGAAGGGCTATTTTTGCAGCAACATGACATGTTTAAGATTAAGTATTTCAGTGGTATGTCCCTGCAGTTCTTATTTAATGCGTATTGCATCATCATAGATCCATAGAGAGAGAGAAGTGCAAACTCTGGAGTTGAATGGTTGCCTCTGGACTAATGAAGGCCGATGGGGGCCCATTTGATTGGGTATCGAGAGCGGTCTCCCGGTGGCCTATTAAAATGACCATGCTCAACTGTGCAAGAAGCTCTCTCGCCATCTATCTCGACTGCCGTTCGGTCTCATTTGCCTGTTTCTTTTCCTCTGAAGCCTCCATCAGTCAGCCTCATAAATTCACAGCGCCATTGCCGTTAATTGTAGTACACTGAATAAATGTTTCCAGAGCTAAATTGGGTGTAGTTAAGTACTTCACAGAGAGCGTGATATAAAACACCCTGCCAGTCGCCCCAGTAGACGGCTGATAGACTGCGAGGGCAGCAGTAGTAAAGACGCCATCGTGTATAACTGCCGTTTACTTCTTAACATGAGGCATTTGGGTTTAAAATATTGATTTCAAATTTCTTCTTTTTTCTAGACAGAGAAAGGAAGCGCTCTCCACGAAGCCGCTCTCTTTGGAAAGATGGATGTAGTTCAGCTACTGCTTGACTCAGGTATGTGTGCACTCTACTTTGTGTGTGTGGGGTCGAGATGGGATGTTTCATTTCCATAGTTTGTTTAAAATACTTGCGTGACCTGTGACCTAACAGCTTTCCTGTCAGTGCCAGCTGTGGAACAGGAAGTAGGATTGAGGAACTTCCTGTTGTAGGGAAAGGGCGGTGGGACCTCTCTGTCGTGGTCATATTGTTATGGAAAATATTATTCTTGGAAGATTGTTTTAGTTTCGTGTTTTTTCATGCTTTTGAAGGTTTATAGAAAGAAGTAAATCCTGATTTTTCTATTGTGTCGTTTTTCCGCAAGGATTCATGCGATTTTTGTTTCAAATCGTTTTGCTAGTTTTAATGTATCTTTGAATTAATGTTAATAACTAAAATAGTATATTGATACATTTGTATATTTTATAACCTTTATTCATATGTATATATTTTTTGTTTGCAGATAGAAATAGAAGAAAACTAAACTCAAATGTCTGTATATATGGATGAATACTGAAAATAACAGAGAGAATGTATTGTTAGTTCTTACATTAAAGGGATACCCAAACATTAAAGGGATCACCCAAAAATGAATATTTACTCACCATTTACTGAAAACTGAATAACTGAACTTCCATAGTATTTGTTTTTCCTATTGTGGGAGTCATTGGTCAGCTTTCCACATTTCTGCAAATTTTCTTCTTTTGAGTTCAACAGAAGAAAGAAACAAGTAAAGGAGGTGTAAAGTAAACACTTTTTGTGATCGATCCCTTTAAAAGGCCTTGTTAAATGAATATTCCAAAGATTTAGATTTTGTTTGCTTTCTTTTGTAAAAGAGGACCCCAGTAATTAGACAATGACTGCAAATCTCATTTACATATCGTGCTTTTTGTATTTTCAGTGTTTCAGAATCATCATGATCAGATGGAACAGTTTTGTGGTGTTGTTTTATTGAAATTAAAAAAAGTTAACTAAACCTAGTTACTTTACTTAGGATGCAATGTACAAATTATTTTTCTGCAAGGATTTACTATCTACTATCAATCTAATATCTATCTAATGTTGATAACTAAAACAATATATTAATACATGTGTATTGTATTATCAACTTGTTCGTATTTATATATTTTTACCAGATTTAAATGTAAGAAAACTACACTTAAGCATTTAATGTATGTACAGTATATATATATATATTAATATTAATATTCAAAATAACACCCAAAAAAATCAAACATTAAAGGGCTAGTTCACTCGAAAATGTACTCACCCTTTGCTAAAAACTGAATAATCTAAAACCTGTAACTATTGACTTCTATAGTATTTGTTTTTCCTACTGTGGAAGTCAATGATTTCCACAGTTCAACTGAAGAAAGAGACTCAAACAGGTTTGGGACAAGTAAAGGGTGAGTAAAGTAAGCATTTTTGAGTGAACTCTCCCTTTAAATGGCCACGTTAAATAAATATTGCAAGCTTTGCTTTAGATTTTGCTTGCTATCTTTTGTAAAAATAAGACCACAGTAATTAGACAAGGACTGCAAATCTCATTTACATAGTTTGCTTTTTGTATTTTAAGTGTTGTAGCTTCATGGGCAGAAGGAACAGTTTTGTGGTGTTTTTTAATTGGGAATAAATCCAGTTATCTCAGAAAACATTGAAAAAAAAATCAAATGTACAAATTAAAAACATTGAAAAATACTAAATATAAACATAAAAAGTCCAAATTAATGTTTTTTTTTTCTTTTTATCAGGGATTGATGCCAACATCAGAGATTGCCAAGGAAGAACTGCACTAGATATACTAAGAGAACATCCGTCTCAGAAATCACAACAAATTGCTTCTCTCATACACGGTAAAGTGTTTCACAGATTTCTATGCGCACACACCGTGATTTTTTTTTTAAAGGAAATAAACCCCTTAAAGCACACACAAGCACACCCTCGCACACGTGCACAATTTGACAAGGGAGTGTGTTCTTGGTTGAGATCAGAAGGCGGATGCTTGGAGATTGATAAAATTAATTCCAGGAAGTTTGTGTTAGATTGAGAACAATAGTTGTTTAATGCGTTAGAAATCCCTGTTCCCTGACATACTTTGGACAAAAAAAACCCAAAAACAATATCAAACACTTGCAATCATGTGTCTTCAGTCTTGTTTATGAGCTTTAGGACTCACTACATGTTTATCACTTTGTTATTACCACATTTAGCAGTTTTCACTGTCATTGAATGTTGTTCAGCCTGTTTTCATCTTTCTTGTACAAATCCAGCTAAACTCATTTTTTCCAGCAGAGTTAATCATACAAAACAAAAGACACTGACTGTTTAAACTCAATGTTCCACTACGCTGTCAAAAAAACACCCTCATAAAAGAATAAGATGTGGTTAACTGGTTTTGAAATTCATTTTAGCTCACTTGTTGTTTCCATCCACTTAATGCCCTGTGTTTCTCATTTCTGAGGGTTGTGAAATGCAGTCTTGGGTCTTTAGGACTTCTGAAAATGTCTCCTTGTGAGACTAAATCACCCGTCATCTAACAGAACAGAGGCGAAATTAAAGTTTTCCTCCCTGCCTCTGTGTGGGCAGTGAAGCAGAATCCTTAGCGTGAAGGAATCTCAAAATCACACTTGCTGTGGTTTTAAAATCTACAGTCTTTGAAGGGACTCTGAAACTATTGTTGTTTTCATGGTCACCATGTGGCTTGTGCAACCTATAGTTGTTTAGAGCTACAATTACAACTGCCTCATTTTGGATTTCACCAACCTAAAATGCCTTTTTTCTTTTCTCTTTTTTATAGAGAGAGACTGAGAAACTAGGGGGAGAGTAAATTAGACAAAAATGGAATGTAAATACATAGTTATTTGCATTCTTTCTGGTCCTGTATAGAAATCACACTGTTTTTGTTTTGATAAGGCTTTAGTTATCCTCAACAAAGGTATCCTAACTGAGCTGGCTCGAGTCAAATGGGTTTTGTGTTAGTCTGTTTATTGTATGTTCATTCATCTCTTTCTCTCTAGATTATATGATGTCAGATTGTGACAGAGGGAATTTCCATGAAGACTTAGCACGACATCGGCCAATACCGACACCACGCACTTCAATACCGTCTCCTGTGCCCTCACCATCTCTACGACATAAAAGTATGTTTGACTTTATTGATTTAAAAATAGTGCTTTTGATTATTAATGTGACTAATCATGCTTGTATTTACATAATATATGTGTGCACTATACTTATATATATATTTATTTCCTGTACATATACAGATATGCATAGCTGTGTGTATTTATATACTCATAATAAACACACTAGACACAAAATCCTTATGTGTCACATAAGCACATAATGTATGGGCTTTTTTGCGTGTGATTAGACACATTAATTGTTAAACAGCAGTAGTTAAAAAATGCCTGTAATTAACGATTGCTCATATCTTGAGATTCATGTGTGTTTGTCATTTTTTGTATGATTTTTGATTTTGACTTGCATTATGGGATCTTGATATCAGCTCTGAAAGCCTTTTTTGTTGAACAGAATAACAGGGTGACTTTTATTGACATTTTGAATAGTTTAACATGATATATTGTCTGGCTTTGCAAAAACTAACTTCCAGTGCTTTATCTTTTATTTTATCTATTTTATCAATTTACTTGTATATATATATACTTATTTAATATATTGTTTAAAAAAATGAAAAATATAAAATAAATCTCTCTGTTAAGCTGTAGAGTTATATTTTATACATTACAAATGTTTTTATGTATCTTCCCTTTAATGTTATTATTAATTATCTATATTTGTCATTGCTGCGTGCCAGTTTTCTCTGAGAGAATTCCTTTTATGTGTTTTATTAATACAAATATATATTTTTTGCATTTAAGTGTACAGTGTGACATCCAGTGGTTGTGTGATACTATTGCAGCACATTGCCTGCTGCTTAGTGTTTTTTCCTGCCAAATATATTACTGTTTAATTCAGTGTTTTCACATCTAAATCCCATGAACCTTGTTTAATAATAATACAAAATGTTCTTGTTTTGCCCAGTATTTTCAGACCAGAACACAAATACTGGAAATGAACGGGTGGATATTTGGATGTGTTATTACAAGAGTGCAGTCAGCAGTGCCTCTATTGGTCAATTTTTGCAATGCAGGGCAATTTAGCTATCCCTCTTTGTGGTCTGAATCTGAATTACTGCTGTATGTGCGTCTGTGGTTCCAGCTGGAGAAGCATTTTCATAATGATCACAGGTGAATCGGAGAGTCTGCCAGCCACAAAATGACTGTTAGTACACATCAGCACACTGAGCCCATGCCAGAAAGCAAGCATTTGTCCCAAATTAAATATTCAAAGGACAAGAGAGAGTAAAAATAAATAGGCTAGACGGATGTTGCGTAAATACACGTTTACTGTATTTAAAAGCTTTAAAAGAGAAGTTTGTGGTGCTTTTGCTATCATGATAGTTCATAAATGCAACGTCTTATGTGTATAAACATTGAATTTTTTTGAATTGACAAAACAGTTTATTTGTTTTCACATTAAAATGACTGCTTTCTGAATATCATCGTACTGTAGTTTAGGAAACATCTATTAATGGTGAATATAAAATACAAAAAAATATATATAATTTTGCGTACACATTTGGTTATATTGCAAAAGATGAAACAATACTTAAATTTTTCTGTGATTTTTCAATAGATGAAATATTAATTATGGTTGTTCAGAAATCAAAAGTAATGCTATATTTAAAAAGAAAAAAATCAAATGTTATTAAAAATATTAACAACTGCAGAAATGTGTTTATTTTATGCATCAATTTAAGTCATATTAATAAATAAAATGAAATAACAGTAGCGCTAAATAAATTTAATAATGTATATTAAATGTGTTATTAACAATATATATATATATATATATATATATATATATAATAATTAAAAAGCTAAATGAAAATGAAAAATATGTAAGGAAAATTAAAAAGTGTGTTGTTTCAAGTGAAAACTATTGGATTCTAATAGTAATTTAGAAAAAAGGCATGAGGAATAAATAAGCAACAATATTAGTCATCATTATATAAAACAGGTAAACCGTAAACATATGATATATAATATATAAAATATATATAATAATAATAATACGCAGTCTAATACAGGGGATGTTTTTTCAGCTCCTCAAAATTGTACTGTAACCTCATTATACTGTCATTTAAGTTCCTCTCTCTCTTGTTGGTCAAGCTAAACTATTAATAGAGAAAAGTATGGAATGGCTATTTAAGAGAATAATATATAGATTTTTTTTTTATTTCCCAGATTTTATTTAAATCTAGGATCAGAATGGAATTTTAAGTTGATCAACTGGTAGGGTATTTACTTCAACTTAAATAGTGTATGAATGAAGCTCTGTGTATACTTTGTGAAGAGGTATGGTATTGTTTATTTGGTGATTTTTGGTGATTAGTAGTGTCTTGAGATGTTTTTTTTTAATAGCTGTACTTTACTCCCTGAGGTTTTACCGTTAATCAAAGTGTTTTTAAAATCTTTCTCCTTCTTTCTATCTCCTCGTCTTTACAGATGATGCAGTAACAGGGGAGTTGTCCAAGCTGCTGAATGAAATAAAGATCTGCCGTGATAAGGATTGCTCCTTCGAGGAGCTTTGTCAGACTATCTCTTCTCATTCTCACTCCATGGAGAGCTTCGGCAGCGGCCGACTGTCAGACGAGGAGCGCAACGGCACTCTAACCCGAATAAACAAGGTATGCCGCAGTAGAAAATACAATATTTTATAGTACTCATGAGAAGAACAAAAGAAAACTGAAACAGTACAGGATGTAGGCAAAACACCAGCTAAACCCATCGGACATAAAGTGTCAATTATATAGTACAAAGACACACAAAGGGCGTACTCACACTATGCTATCCGAACTGTGCCCAGGCCCAAACGGGCCTGGGCACGATTGTGCCTCCTCCTCTCTCTCCCCCCACGGCCCGCACTCACACTGCGTTTAAAGCATCCGTACCCAAGCCCGCTTACGTCATTATCGTGCGACGTACTAAAGATAAACAGGAAGAGCTACGCTGAGCACAATGGAGTCCACAGCTTTGTTAAGTTTGTTGGTGATTTTTTTGAGTCGTTTGCTCAGCAGTGGTGCACAACCCAGTCACAGCATAATGTTGAACAGGTCTATCGCCTTTGTGGCTCGGAAATTTTCACGAAATCGTGCTGCTCGTGCGTCGCAGCGAGTGACGTTGCGTCCTCAGTTTTGGGCTCAGGCGCGCTTGGCACTCACACTATAGCGTACCGCGCCTGAGCCCAAGTGAACTGGGCTCAAGCACACCTCTTCCAACCGGGCCAGGGCCGGCCAAACGAACCGTGCCTGAGCCCGATTCAGAGCGCTCACACTTCTCAAACGATCCGGGAAACGGGCCTGAGCACGGTTCGGATAGCATAGTGTGAGTATGGCCAAATACACACTCAAAAGCAGTGTATGTATATTGGGAAGGGGTTGCCAGATTGCATTCACTTGTATCCAGTTTTCCCCGAATTGAATAGGAAATCTTTTACCGATAAAATAAAGAACCTTGTACTTGTTTTGGAACTATGTTGCCA
>CAIGQQ010007817.1:0-10934 GCA_903798035.1 Danio albolineatus
TGACATAAGGTTGGAGGAAGGAAGGAATTATCTATACTCTCTTTAAAGAGCCCATATTATGGATTTTTGAAAATGACCTTCCATGCAGTGTGTTACACAGCTCTAAGTAAAGTGAAATGTCCAGCTAAGGCTTAAATCTGAAAGTGCAAAGTGTTTAAAACGATTGATTCATATATAAAAGAGTCGACTCATTGTTGTTTAAATGAATCGTTATTAGAACGAGTCTTTAGCCGTTTCGGCTTGACGTCAACGCGAAACATAATAGTTGCGCACGCAGACCCGGGAAAATTTGAACTGCCCGGCCCCGCCAACAGACAGGAAGGAAAAGTGGAAGACAACAAGCACTGTATTGCAGTAAGTGTTGTAGCATAACCGGCTAGAATAACCGCATAACCAGCGGGACAGCAGTGACGTGTGATCTGAGTAATATCTAAGTAAATCTTTATACTGTTTGATGGCAGTATAAAGATTTAGAGAGAAGTTATTGACAGCTTTTGGTTTTCGGGTTTTGCTCTTTGTAGACGGTCCCTAAGGACCAGTCTCTCTGCCGCCTGCACACAGAGTTTAATATTATGCATCCAGCGCGTAGGCAAAGCTCATTTTTAGGAAAATAAGGTTGTAGGCGATTGTATACATTGAGACGGTTGAAAAGAGGTGCTGTTTGTGTAGGAACAATGTTTCGGTCATGAGTTATTGATCCGGAAAACACGACTGCTGCTAATTTTACTGAAGTTATCGACATTCCGGTTAAATCATGACCCGCAGACGCTGTGCTCTGAAGTGCGAGGGAAAAGCTGTGTTATTTTCCCTACCTGGAAATCTCTTTTCCCTACCTGGAGTGGTTGAGTTTTTTTTCGTAAAATACGTGAGAATTACATCCTCAACGCGGTGCTGTGTTCGCGTCATCTCTCTGAAGAGAGCTACACAAATCTACCAGCTTACGACGCGGGATTTGTTGCATGGTTGTTGTTAAAGGATGGATCAATACCCAGTTTATTTGGACCTGCGTGTTCTTCCAGTCTTGTTGACCGTAACAAGGTAAATATGGATGTAGTTGTCTGTATTGTGTTTGCTCCGTGCAGCATGTAGCGGTAGCCATTTAGCTCACTGCCGAATGAAACTATTTGTTGGCTTATAATAGTCCATGAAGTGTTCATTATTACTGAGTGTTTGTTGTTATGATGAAGAATTTAGCAATGCGCTGTTGTACAAAAGCAGTAATTTGTTTTCAATATGTTCTGGTATTGGGACGTAACGTGGTGGACGTGACGTGGTGACGTGACGTGGTAGCGTCACGGAAAGGAGGTGCTTGGGGAAAAAGACTCGCTCAGACGATTCATATGGGAGTCGGTGGGAAAATGAGGTAAAAATAAATAGATATTATAAGACATCGAAAGTGTTTTTTAACCTTGCATACATATCATCCTGTTGTTTGGGACTTCAAAAAGTGAAATTTAACCGTTCTCAACCCACCATATGGGCTCTTTAAAAACCTCAAGCAAAAAAGGAGTTAAAAACTTCTCAAATGTTCTATAAACTCAGCAGATAAACCGTCTGTTCCAGGAGACTTGTTATTTTTCAGTGAGTTAATGGCATCAGTAACTTCTTGTAAACTAAGAGGGGCTTCACATATGTTGAATTCTTCATCACTAATCTGTTTTAAGTTATGTAATGATTCAAAGAATTCTGTTGTGGATTGTTGACAAAATTTAGAAGAATACAGGTTACAGTAAAATTCAGAACAAAGGTTTGCAACAATTTTAGTATTCTCCACAATATTACCATTAATCCTCAATTTCTCAATATGATTATATTTAGCTTGCTGTCTCTCAAGTCTAAAGAAATAAGCAGAGCTCATTTCCCCCTCTTCAAGCCATTTCCTTCGAGACCTTATAAAAGCTCCTTCTGCCTTTTGTTTGTAAAATTCCTCTAATTTAATCTTTTGTTCAGTAAGTTCTGTTTTATCAGACTCTGATAATTCTTCCATTCTTTTGGATGATAAAGTAGATATTTTAAATATAATACTATCTTCTTCATCTCTTCTTTTTTTTTGCCAATTCACTAAAGTATTTCCTGAAAATTTTTCCTGCTTCAAATTTGAAAAGTTCCCAATTATTACAATTTTTCTTTTCAACTTTCGCTTTATACCAGTAAGTCAAAATATTTTTTTCTATTCCAGTACTTACTTCCTTATGTTTAAGAACTGAATTATTTAATTTCCAGTAACCAGACTTTTGAGTAAAATTACTAGAGGCTTTAAAAGGAATCATAATTGAAATAGCTGCATGATCCGAAAACGGTGATGGTATTATATCAGTAACAATGTTATCCAAGTCATTGGAAGTAAGCCAATAATCAATTCTGGATTGAGAAGATAAAGATTTGTTACTCCAAGTAAAGCATTCTTGTGTTGGATGAGATTTTCTCCATGGATCAAACAAGGAAAATTGTTCTATAAAATTCTTTACATAATCCGGATTAGGAATTCCAGCTTGATGAGGCCATCTATCCAAACTATTATCTAGGACAACATTGAAATCACCACCAAAGATTAGGGAAGAATTAGGATATATGGTTAACAATTGAATTACCCGATTGCCTAATCTATCAAATAGATGCTTGTTTTCTCTTTGCAAGTTAAAACCATATACATTAACAATAATGTAGGTTGCATTTAAAATCTCAGTGGCAAGTATAATGTAGTGTCCAGAAGCATCACATTCAGATCTTAAGATTTTTCCTTTAAACCTGTCTTTTAAAATACAAACCCCAGCAGAGTTAGTAGTGCCATGAGATGACCATAAATCTAGACCCCACTGTGACTTCCAAAATTGTGCGTCTTGAGTGACAGAATGGCATTCTTGTAGAAAACAAAAATCAGCATTTAAGCGCTTTAAGTACAAGAAAATAGCTTTCCTCTTAGTGATATTGCGTAACCCTCTACAGTTAAGAGAAACAATAGATAAAGACATAGAACAAGAGTCAATATAAAACAAATAAAAAAAATAACCCTGAAGATTCCTATATAAATATATAGCAAATCTTAAGCAAACGCAGAAAATGTATCCTAGGATGAGAACAGCAATCCTTTTTTAACACATATATTGTTTGTACTGTAAATTTGTAAAACAGAACAAAATAACAGGAGTCTCAATCTCTTTCACTTCTTTAGCCAGCATAAACAAAAAAGCAACTTATTTTCTTTTTTATCTAAGGAGAGAGAGAAAGTGTATTGTTTCTTTTACAAAAGTATATTAATCAAAATGACTGGAATCTAAATCCCCTTCGTGTCATTGATCCAAATAACAAGAAAAAATTTTTCCTTTTACATTCAAGGAAAGAGAAATAAGCAAATATTGTATCTCTTCTAAAGTTCAAATCAACAAAACTGAATATGAAAACCTGTTTTTTCCATTCTATAAACCAAAAATATGGAAAAAATGATCTCCATTTTAATCCAGAGAGAAAAAAAAATATTGTTTTTGTGTCTTGCATAAATCAATTTTTAAACAGGTCTTTCATTCCAGTTTTTACAAGAATTAAGAGGAGAGCACCTTTGTACTGAAAGGGGGCAATAGCATTAATTTTTTCCAGTTGCAGTTGCCTTAAGTACTTTTCCCTTTGTAATTTAGGACGGTGGCGAGATCTCAACGCCATCCACAAAGGCACGGCCACCGACGAAGAAGGCTTTCTTGTTTTCCTTACGAGCTTTTTCGACCACCAGCCATAATTTCAGAACTTCGTTCTCTGTCAGCAGGAGACAGGTCCTCGGAGATCCTCAAGTGATTGTTTTTTAGGAAGTCTGCATCTTTGGCGGCGCGCCTTACAGCATCCCTATAGAAGCACGAAGTGAATTGAAATATAATACCTCGAGGAGTGCTGCTTCCAGGTTTGTTACGGCCAAGACGGTGTGCGACGTCCATGACATCGGACAGCTTCTCTTTAAATTGCGGCAGGAGACATTGGCATACTTTAATGACCTCGAGATGAACATCTATACCACTTCTCTCTTGAATCCCTTGAATCCTCAAATTCCACCTTCGGGAATAGCCTTCTAGTAACGTTAGACATCTTTCTTGCTCTTCGACACACTTTTCAGCTTGCTTAAGACCAACTTTCATGGCATTTACGTCGGTACAGATGAACTCGATCGTTTCCTTTAATTCCGTGATCTGCTTTGTATTGACACTGACTTCGGATTTTATTTCATTTACTATCTGAGAATTTTTTTCCACCAGCTTCTCAAGTGTGTCTGATCTATTTTGCACTAGACGTGAAAGGTCCGAAATCTGGGTAAGGATGATCGTTGTATCTTTTTCCACACATCTGCGTTGTAGCTGGCGATTCACAAGGAGTTTCTGGAAGAGATTGAAGTTCGACCTCCGCCGCCAGCATAAACTCCTCAGGGTTAATATTCTGCTGAAGAAAGTCATGTAAATTGTCTGTAATCAATGCGTTAGAAGGGATTTTATCCAAAGTTTCGGTCGTCGGCGAACTGCTATTTTGATTAGCCAAATTAGCATGAGCTGTCTTTTCAGACTTTCCAGCCTTCTTTCCTGTACTTTAGCTATTCTCTGATCCTCCCATTGTTGTCTGTAACGGATCGCTATAATATTAGTTTAAGTTAACTTTTAATTTACACTTTGCAATACGTTATACAGATCAGTTTTAATAGTTAGGATTGCGGAGCTCAACGAAACGCGTACGATCATGGAGCCATCTTGAAAGCCTCCGGTGGCTGCACTTTCAGGACCGCATTGTTAGTACTGCATCTGTAGGACCCTAGTCTTTTGCGACAACGCCACCTAACGGATTGGATTATAGATGCTCTAATAAGACATGGATGGCAAGGAAAGTGTAAGTATCTAAGAAAAAAGAGGATTTTTAATTTCTGCCTTTAGCCCATCAGAATGTCTTGCCTCATAGCCTTATATTTTAAGTGCTTCACTTTGAACTCTGAAGTACAAATCAGAATTATTATCTTTAATAATACACAGCATGCCAGAGATTTTTGTCCATAGAGCTGTTTTCTTATTGATCCTGTTGTTTTTTATGTTTACTTGGGTAACACATTTACTTGCTTTACAAGGTCAGATTGAAGTGGTTTTGTTGATTTGCTCGCTCCATTTATGCTTAGAAAGGAGCATTGACTTTTTCCAATAAGTTTGACATGAGAATTGTAAAGAAAGCAGCTGGCTTGCACTCGGTACATTTTATGAGTTTAAACACTGTGGTTTCTTTATCACACTTTTCAGCTCTTCATCAGTGCAGTTTTTGTGTGCAGGTCAGGGATACTAAGCTAAAACAAAAAGCATAAAAGCTATTGTGTTACCTGGTGTGAAATGAATGTGAACTGAAATGATGTAAAGGATGAACAAAATACACACACAATATATTATACTTTATACGAAAGTATATATACTTTTATCGAAAGTTAATTTTATAATTTATTTATTTTTACTTTTACTACTTTGTAATAAAATAACTACACTTTAAATATATTGAAATGATTACAAAAATGATTAAATATTAAAATAATATTAATAATAATTCTGGCTAACTTTCTTGTTTATGTGTAAATTCTAATTATATTACATTGTAAAAATGCTTTCTGCTTAACATTTCTTTGTTGTTGAAAAAACAAACATAAATTAAACTGCATCAAAATATTGTGTATATTATACTTTAAAATAACTTAAAATAATTAAAAATAACATAAAACAAGTTTTGTCTTATGTGACACGGTGGCACAGTGGGTAGCTCCGTCGCTTCACCGCAAGAAGGTCGCTGGTTCAAGCCTCGGCTGGATCAGTTGGCATTTCTTTGTGGAGTTTGCATGTTCTCCCCGTGTTCGTGTGGGTTTCCTCCGAGTGCTCCGGTTTCCCCAACAAGAAGACATAACAGTACCTCAACAGTACCAATAATAGTATCTCAATCATACATAAACAATGCACTGGTCTTAATATCTGTTGTGAAGTAAAGTGTCTCATGTCAGTAGACTGTAACAAATATTAGCTTCCACACAATTCCTTCATGTTTTCCCAACACAAATCAATTAAGTTAACTCAATCATTTTTACAAATTTAAATGGATTGAACATAAAACAATTAAGTTGTCCCAAAAAACCTTGAAAAGTGTGTTGTTTTAACTCATTTTAAATATGTAGTTTAAGCAAGCAGCAAAAGTTTTTTTTATTTTTGGAGTGTACTGTGTGTGTGTAGGTTGACAGATCGGGCATGTAAAATGCGGTGTGTGGTTTGAGCTGCTGAATTAAGGGAATGCTGTGATGCGTATGTAACAGTGCTGATGTGTTTAGCAGGAAACACACGGTGTACAGACTTATTTATTGGTAAATTGCTTTACCGCAGCAGCTACAGAGCACCCTACTGAGGGCTCACTGCCGTCACAGCATGAAAATGTCTTTGAGTGTTTGTGTATGTAGTTATGGGAAGGGAAAATGGAAGAATTTTCTGTAAAAGGATTTTATTATTTAGGATTGGAGAAATAAGTGTTTTGCTTTCTCTTTCTGTCTCTCTCTCTTAAGGTGGTCGAGTTGGTTCAGTTCAGTCTGATGCCAGCCGCAGTCCCACAGAACGTGCTGGAAGGGCATCCGCTGCGTAAAACATGTCAGACCCCAGATTAATAAAGGGACTGAGCCAAAAAGAAAATGAAATAATGATAAATAAATAAATAAATAAATTGTTGATTAATACACTTTTTTTAAAATGCCCTTGTATTTTGATATTGATTTTTTCATATTCCATCCATATTCTAACATATTCATGTTCCATATTCTATTCATATTCTAACTGTGCATTTAAGTAAAAAAGTGAGTTCTGTTTTAAATGAATAGTTCACCCAAATTCTGTCACCCTAAAAATTCTGTCATCAATTACTTACCCTGGAGGTTCATTCCGCTGTGGCAACCCCATGCGAAATAAAGGGACCAAAGGAAAAAGCCAAACGAAAATTCAATTAGATTAAATTTACTCACCCCTCACAAACCTGTTTGAGTATATTTCATCTTTTATCTTCATGAAAGAATTGAAGAAGTTATCTAGAAGAAGGCTTAAAACCGGTAACCATTAACTTCCATAATATTTGTTTTTGCCACAATGGAAGTGGATGGTTACTGGATTATTTATTTATTTATTTATTTATTTATTTATTTATTTATTTATTTATTTATTTATTTATTTTAAATCAAAATATCATTTTTTTGTGTTGTACAGGTTTGGAATGCTTTGAGTGTGTGTAAATATTGAGTACATTTTAATTTTTGGTGAACTGTTACTGGACACTATGAATCACCCTGCTTTTATAAAATATGACAGCCTTTGAAACAACGAACACATACAGTACACATAACTAGGGCCACACGGAATCTGCGCGCGCAGAATTCTGTAGATTTCTGCAGATTTTTAGCCCATCATTGATTCTGTTTATTTACTTGTGTAAATGTATATTTATTCAGTTTTTTAAAATTAATTTCAGTAATAATATGGACTAAATTGAAAACATTCATATGATTTATTTACAGTACAGTTTGTAAAGTACAATTTTCTGTCTTTTAGTAGATATTTTATATGAGAGACTTGCTTTGTTTACCAAATAAGTGGATCTAATTGGATTCGCAATGTAAACATTAAATAAAAGTTAAAAAGGTATTACTTTTTATTTCATATATTAAGGTTTTAGTTATGATACTCCCAAAATCATTACGCATGAATCCGCAGATTTTTAACAAAATTCTGCGCAGAAATAGCAAAAAATGTCCGCAGATTCTGTCTGGCCCTACACATAACATATCAAAACACCATGCACAAGTCTTTGTCTCACCCCAGTGTTGAGGAAGTTTTTATAACAAATAAAAAAGCAGTTGAACTTTGACCTTATGGCGGGTGCGCCACTTTATCAGAGCTGGCAGTAGGTGAGGTTTTCTCCCTCTTGCTATCAGTCTAGGTCTCTGTTGTGTTTAACCTACTGTAGATTGGGCCACACTGAGGAGATTACAAATGAGACACTGTCTGTCCAGCGCAGACAAACACGGCTTGTTAGCGGCCGCCATACGGGAGAGTTGGCGAATGTTTCAAAATATGCTCAATTATCAATAACTCTATAAATTAGTGAGCGAGGCTGAGTATCCATAATGGACCCTAGCGGTTTGATAAGTGGTTTCTTTGGGATGCAGAGTGCTGTAAGTCTGTCAACCTTGAGGAGTGAGTGTACGTATTCTTTTAGACTCGCTGTCTGTGAGTTTATCGAAACACCCTCAGGCCTTTAAACACAAGGAATAACTAGTACTAGCAGTTCGGCTGCTAGTACATGCCGTTTAGTTTGGTTTTAAGTGTAAGCCCCCGTCCCAGTCTTCCTAGAAGTGCACAGTGAGCTCACGCAGGCATTGAGGGCAACTTTCTCTGCCCAGTCCTTGTGCACCCACCCCTTCACCACCTTCAATATTTGCCCCTAAAGTGCCGCCACCTGGAAGGCTCTGTCTTGACGCTCGTCCAAGGCATTTAGGTTATCTGAGTCACAGCCAGACTGCCTCCACCTAGCATGCTATTGCCACCTATCAGTGCTACCAAGTGCAGAAGATGGCTGAGCTGCACATGGGTGGTTCTTCACTAGGCTTGATGCATGAGTTTGCACGGTGACTGACTATGCTTTCATGACCACCAAGTTGGCGGCCCATGCCCTGGGGAAGATGATGACCGCATTAGTGGTGCAGGAACACCACTTCTGACTTAACCTTGCTGATATGCGGGACATTGACAAAGCTTGCTTTCATAACACACCCATTTTCCAGGCAGGCCTGTTCGGTGACACCATTAGGGACTTTACCCAGGAGTTCTCAGTGATGAAAGAGCTGTCAATTGTGATGGGCATCACAATCCACTTTGGCGGCTCCTCGTCGAGGGCGCCCACCTGCAGCACCAAGACCTGCTCCACCTCCGCACCAAGCATGGCAGTACAAAGTTCTCCCTTTTGGGCTCTCTCTGTGTCTACAGGTTTTCACCAAGTTTACAGAGGGTGCCCTAGTGCCTCTTTGGCTCGTGAGCATTCGCTTACTCAATAATCTTGACGACTGGCTTATTATGGCTCCATCATGGGAACAATTGATTATGCACAGGGACATGGTGCTCTGACACCTCAACCAGTTGTGGCTTCAAGTCAACCAAGAGAAGGTCAAGCTCTCCATGGTGCAGAGAATCTCCTATTCTTGGGATGGAGCTGGACTCGATCTCCATGATGGCGTGCCTCACAGAAGAGTGCGACAGGCTAGTGCTGTCCTGTCTGAGAATACTCAACAGGAAACAGTGGTCCAGCTGAAAATTTTTCAGAGGGTCCTGGGACATATGGCAGCTGCTAGCATGCCTCGGATTGCTTCATATGAGACCACTTCAGCACTGGCTTCATGATTAGGTCCCCAGATGGACATAGCACACGGTCACACACCGGGTAACCATTACCCCGTTGTGTCACCGCACCCTCAGTCCTTGGATGAATCTTGCCTTTGCACCGGCCAGGGTGCCCTTAGAACAAGTATCCAGGCTGTTGTCATCTCGAGAATTGCTTTCAACATGGGCTGGGGGTTAACAAGCAGCAAGCACACAGTTGTGGGTTCTTGGACCGGAACCCAACTGCATTGGCATATCAACCTCCTGAAGCTGCTGGCTGTGTTCATCGATCTTTTCTGATTTTTACCGGTTCTGGAACAGAACAAGTGCTGGTCAGTGTCACAGTGTAGAACCAAAGACACTGTGACTGACATACACACATCACATCACATTACACTTATTCATAAAATACACACACTTATAAACATAGTCCAATTGCTGGCAAAACAATTTATACATGGATCTTTGTTGTGTTATCTGTATTGTGCATGTGTGTGTTTGTGAAATGTGTAAAGGTTGTTGCATACCTGTCAACCCTCCCGTTTTTCCCGGGATTCTCCCGAATTTTACAGTTCTATCCCGCTATCATCCCGTAAATGTATTTTCCCGTATTTCTCCCGTATTTTCAGTCTTTCTCCGACGGGTGTCAATAAACATTAAAGAGCTGATCCTCCCTATGCGCAACCTATACCGCCGAATCACCAGGGGCCGCCCTTGTTCTTAAATCTGTTGGAATCTGTCTGTGCTTTCGGTTTATTTAGGCATGAAACACTCTGAAATAAACATAAAAACGGCGGGATTCCCTTTCCTTTTCATTACAGGTGCCGTCGCTCCTCCTATGCAATTCTCAAAACAGTCAAAAAGTGGTGCGTGACTTTCAGCTGACGCGTCCGTAGTGATAAATAGACGCTGTTTCCCAAACGGATTCTGTACACTCGATTAGAGGCAGAGTGAAAGTGGATACTGGGTTTTGGGTGCGTGTTTGAACAGACATATACACATTATTAATAATAATAACATCTAAAGATGTCGATCTTGATGAGTTTTTTTTCAAACACAAATAATTTTTTCCTAAATGAGCATTAAACTTTAGGAAAGCAATCGAATGTTTTCATTATAACTATATATGTAAACTTATTTTATCTATAACAGAGACACCTCTGTTATTTAATGTAGGATGATCCCTTATTTTCACATCCCAATGTTGACAGGTATGGGTTGTTGTTGTTGTTGTTTTTTTGTCTATATACTCTACTAATGATTAATCACCAGCACCTGCAGAGCTGAGCTCTGCAAACTCATTGGCATTCATTTTCCCAAAATGTCAGTAGACACATGTGGGATAAATTTGTAACTGGGATGTTTTTAACATTTCACATTCGTAAATTCAATTTACATTATATTTCAGTTAAAATTACATTCCACAATGTGTATTTTTCTTTAACAAGTTTAACCTTCTAAATGCCAGCACAAAATCCTCACCAGTGTTCTCCAGTGTCCTCACCAGTGTCCAGTGTTGAACACTGAGGCAGTGAT
>CAIGQQ010007824.1:0-11916 GCA_903798035.1 Danio albolineatus
CCTTCATCGTTTAATAACTGTGAGACCAATAGAATATCTTTTTTAACCCAGTTATCATAAAAAAATGATTTGTTCCTATATCTGACAGTTTTATTATTCCATATTATTTGTTTATGGGGAAAAAAATTGTGTTTGTATAGAAAAATCCAACATAAAAGAGCCTGCCTGTGAAAATTAGAAAACTGAATGAGGAGTTTATTAATCTCAAAGTCACACTTTAAAAGAAACTCGATACCACCGACTTTTTCAAAGATAAGATTTGGGATTAAATACCATATTTCATTTTTATGTTTAATATAATGTTTAATCCAATTCAACTTCAAAATTGTAATGGAAGTATCAAAATCAAGCACATTCATACCTCCTTGATTATATGGAATACATAAAATATTTTTATTGAAATAGTGAGGTTTGTTTTTCCATATGAAATTAAACAGCCCTGAATCATTTTGTTTAATAACTGATTTTGGTACATCCAATACTTTAGCTGAGTACACCAATCATGATAGTGTTTAGTCTGGCTGGAGTAAAAGCAGTTTAAACAGGCCTAATGAGCATGTCAATATAATCAGACCCTTAAGAATTTCTTCATGTCTGCAGAACAAACCACTGTTGTCCAATGGCTTTCCTCATTTTTCTTGAAAATAATCTATAGTTAACACTTTAAATTGCACTTTAGTCTGAATGGCTGTTTTTTGCCCCTGTATTCTCTTCATCATTCAGCAGAAGAAACTCAAACAGGTTTGGAACAAGTGGAGGGTGAGTAAATAACAGAATTGTATTTCACTACCCCTTTAATGCTTCTGTAAGTAAGAGTAAAGTTAAATATATTACTGAAGATATTGCTAAAGAATGGCAGGAAATGTGAAATACAGATAAAAAGAGAAAACAATTCATATGAATAAAATAAACTAATTAAGAAGTTGTAGAAGCAGGTAGGATGAGTTAATTATGAGGATTATATTTGGACTCAGATATTAATATGAAGTAATGTGTTTTAGACATGCAAATCATCATAAAGTGGGTTAAAGTTTTTCAAAATTGTCTTAAAATGCTTCAATGTTTTGATCAGTTTTAAACACTGAATATCTGTGTGTCTGTTATGAGAGAGAGCAGATATAGTGGAAAGTGGAAAACGAGGGAGAAATGTATCAATAAGTCATCATGACTGCAACAGTATGTGGCAAAAAAATGCAAAACAAAAAAGACTTTTATTTTGGCGTGGCGTATGACGTCATTAGGCTGCGCCGCTCCTGCGCTGCGATTCGACTGCATAAAGGTTTTTTTTAACTTATACATAGATATAACACGATTGATTAAAGTTTCAGTTTTTTCACCCGATGCTAAATTATACCTGCTGTTGACAATATTATTTTAACCCTTTATACAATGTAGTACTGTTTTACTCACAGTATTGAGGGCTATTGTTAAACTTTATTTGTCCCTGAGAGGAAATTTGTCTTGAGCAAAAAAGTGCGACAACGTTGCTGTAAGCAGACAATAAAATAAATAAAACAAACAAAACAATTAAGAACAAACCTGAGTAAAGTTTGAAAAAAGTGACAGAAATGTGTGTAAGAAGTGTTTTAATGAAGGTTTAATTTATTAAACAGCATAATGTCATTCCATTCTAAGTAAACATCACTATATATAAGAAGTGGAATACTAGTTTTAATCAGGTCATCTGTAGAAGTTGTTTCTTGCTTGGACTTACCTGATTTATTCTTGTTATTTACTCTCATATAAAGAAACTGTTAAAGCAAGTGTTGAAGAGAAGTTATTTTGTTTTATATATTATAAACAGAACATTTTTACTGTTTTGTTCATTTTAAACAGGATAAAGTGTCCAAACGCAGAGAAAAACTCCTGCTGAAGCGACTGATCTCCACACTGTTATAAAGATGGCGTTTATTAAAGAGGAGAGTGAAGATGTGAAGATTGAAGAAACATTCAGAGTCAAACATGAAGATCCGCAGGAACAAACAGGTTAATTTTGCTTGTTTTTACACAATATTTAAAATCTTTTACTAATATCTAAAATATTGTACTTTATTTTTGTTATTGTATTATTAAATGTATTACATTAATATTTTTTGATAGGGCAAATAAAATCTAAATAAAAATCATCTGGGCCATTTGAAAAATTCCTTAGCCTTTAGCTCTTTATGAGTCTAAAATTTCAGTCATAATGGTCTTAAAAATGTCTTAAAGTCTTACATTTAACTTGGTAAAACCTGCAGAAACCCTGGTTTAAAGGATGTCAAAAAACATGGCTGCCCCCAATGTTAAACATGCTGAATGAAATGGACACTAAAATAAATAATTGTTATAAAACATTGTACAGTATTCTAAACTATATGATGTTGTTGTGGGACGACGTGAGACAAAACAAACAAATTATAGTGGAACAATAATGTTTAGCATTGCACTGACTACAACTGGCCAACAAACTAGTCTAAAAATGACTTTTGCTGCTTCAGAAATGGATTACAGCATGCTGATGATATGCAAACATTTGAGTGTAAAGTTCGTCAGTATTGACCATATTCTTCACGTACCAGCAGGCGCCCCCATTGGAATCTTTTTGGCTTTTTAAAAGAATTAATTTTTAGATCCTAAAAACAGATTTATGCTGCTTAGACATGGGACGATAACCGTTTTCAAGGTATATTGCGGTTTGGAAAAGTCGAGGTTTTAAAACCACCAATATTTACTGCTATACCGTTTCTACTGTATATGTAAGTTTTTTTTATTTTTTATTTTATGTTTTAAGTTTTTTAGGACAACAGTATCTCCAGCTGAAAAGATCTCCAAAGTTGCCGTTTTAAATTGTCAAGAAATCTGTGTTTTTGAAACTAATGAAGACAGCAGAAGTCAATGATTCATTTGAATGATTTAGCCTGACATGTTTACTGCTCCAAGATATTTCAATAGTTTCTCAAAAGAAAGTATATTGTGTTCAAAAGAGAAAAGGTTTTGTTTTTAACCTAGACATTTAAAAATAATATATTTTAATGCAGTAATCACAGTACAGTGAATTTTTTTTCAAGGTTATCATACTGTCAGAATCTTATACTGGCCCATGCCTAATGCTGCTTGATGTTTCAAAGCCATATTTTTTTAATTTTATTATTTTTCTTTGCATGTATAGTCATGAACACACTTATTTGTAGAGCAAATAGCCATTTATTTTTCCTGGTCATTTCTCCAATAGGCAAATGAATTGGAAGTTCTAAAACAATAGCACGGGGGTGGCCAACCCTGTTTCTGGAGAGCCGCCCTCCTGCAGATTTCAGTTGCAACCCTGATCAAACACACCTGAACCAATTAATTAGGACCTGAACAGCACTTGATAATTACAGGCAGGTGTGTTTGATATGGGTTGCAACTGAAATCTTCAGGAGGGTGGCTCTCCAGGAACAGGGTTGGCCACCCCTGCAATAGCATATGAGATCAGGCCACTGCAAGACATGATTTACAATTGTCTGTGTTTTTCTTTGTGCTCTGTTTATTCTGAGAGCTGATGCTGAGTATCCTTAGGGCTTTTCACACTTCAAAATGTTAACCCTGGGTCATTCTACTCCTGGATGAACAGAATCCTGGGTTGTCTGTAATCATGTTCCACACTGCTCATGCTATACCAGGGGGCTGTTCCATAAACCAAGCTTAGAGAAAAAGCCAGGCTTATTTTGGTAATCAGGTTTATTAATGGCAGATTAGCTTTCATAAATCAAATTTACGATAGTTCAAACTCGGTTACTCTGGCAACTTATGCTGGGAAACCAGCCTGGTCCAGGGCAGGTTAACTCTCAAGTCTTAAGCTCTCGCGTCGCTTAATCAAAGTAATGTTAACATTGGCCTGCTGTAATTTGACGCCATTTTAATTCACTTTATAGTCACTTAATAGTAGATGTGTATATATACACCAAACATCTTTAATACAGATAATACGAAAATACACTTAAATTTAAATAAGTTATTGCAAACAAAACAAATACAAACTACTACATTTCAACTACATTTTTTGTGTTTTTTTATGTTTCTGTTGATTTTTTTTTTAATTTACTTATTTTTTCTTTTTATTACAATTATTTTATTACAATTTTATTTTAACTGTAATATAAAGATATTTTGCAATGGGGCGCAGGAAACACACGTTTACAAAGGGAAAGCAGCAATTTCGAAAGCAAATTAAACATCCCACTGCTTGTGCGTGCACACTCTTTGTAGCCATTATTTTAAACGTATTGTGCTGATGTTAAGTACATTTTGAATGTTACAGGGAGCCTGCAATGCATTAACTTTTCTTTGCAAGCAACAATTGGTAGTACGAGCGTATTCTCTTTCTCACATGTGCACATATTTCAATGTATTGTGACAAATATTTAACTTAACATAGCTAAATAATGGCCTATAGTTTAAAATCTGCAATTTCCTGTCAGCCTTCTTTCTTGCTTTGTTGCAAGCCGTACTGTAGTTTTTTATTGTTATGTTTAAATTATTACATATTTGAACTTAAAAATCAAATGCTACTCCCTCACTGTGAACATTGCTGTGTCTCATTTGATAGCACACAACATAATCGATGCATCTGTGCTCGACCTTCAGGGTTTCACGACAGTAACGTGCACGAGCGGTTATCTAGATTATTACAACTGAACACAGATTAGTTTGATCAAATGATCTTCAACTTGCTGTTATGGAACCAATTTAAGCGAGGACGTTTAGCTCGGCTCATTGAAGTCAGGTTTTAGACTTTAACCCTCGCTTTTCTGAACCACTTTTATGACACAGCCCCTAGGGGTTATAAAATATTCCTGGGTGTTCATTAACAGACGTTTCACATTGGCAAACCCCGGGTTAAAATTATTTGTATATTTACGTTGTCACTGTCCCTGATTGGACAAACAGCAGGAAACCTTTTTAGATGGAATTTCTGCATCTTGTCGGGTATTTAAAATGCCACCACGTAGGTCTTTAGCTGAGCCTCAGGAATGAACGGAATGAGCCACCAACTTATCCAGCAAGTGTTTTAAACAGCGGATGCCCTTCCAGCTGCAACCCAGTACTGGGAAACATTTGCATAAGTTATATACAATAATGCAAACTCACAAATATAAGCGTGAATTATGCGTACTTGCTATGAACATGCAGGATTTGTCTCAATCAGGTCTTCCAAGCAAGTTACAAATGTTTAAATCCAGTAGAAGATCCACATGAGGGAACACAACACGAGTAATCTAGAGCCAGTGCATTTGATCATTACATGTAAAGCCACAGGCACAAAAAGAGCTTGGTTTTCCTCTGACCCCCAAAATGAAATATTCTGCAAGGTATATGATCTGATCTTGAGCTGAAACCTCAGACACATTCTGGGAACACCAAAGACTTATTTTACATCTTGTGAAAAAAGGTTCAAAATAGGAACCCTTTAAAGGGATAGTTGACGCAGAAATGAAAATAGCCTCACCGTTTACTCTCCCTCGTGTGGTTTTAAACCTTTATGAGTTTCTTGATCCTTGATGAACGAAAAAGAAAGAAATTGTGAAAAAACGCTGGCTTTTGTGTTCCAGAAGAAAGGAATCGTTTAAAACTACATCACGGCGTGTAAATAGTTTTTTTTTATTTTTTATGTGGGTTAAATATCCATTTCATGCTTGTCGCTTCATGCCTTCATTCTAAATTTTTTTTTTTTTTTTTTTAAAGACCTGATGGTGCTGAAAGAAGAGACTCATCAACAGAATGAAATGAAAGAGAAACACCAAGACATAATGACTGATGAAAAACCCACACTCACTTCAGCACGCCGAAAACCTCGGAAATCCAAATCTAGGTGTAATTTCACTTGTCATCAATGTGGAAACGGTTTCAGCCAAAAACACAGCCTTCAGGTCCACATGAGAATTCACACTGGAGAGAAGCCTTTCAGCTGTAAACAGTGTGGGAAGACTTTCAGACAAAAGCCACACCATGATATTCACATGAGAGTTCACACAGGGGAGAAACCTTACACCTGTGAACAGTGTGGAAAGAGTTTTGCTAAAATCCATGGCTTTAATGTCCACATGAGAATTCACACTGGAGAGAGGCCGTACACATGCCAACAGTGTGGGAAAAGCTTCTATACTACAGGATGCTTGGCAGTGCACATGAGAATTCACACTGGAGAGAAGCCTTACTCTTGCACTCAGTGTGGAAAGAGTTTTAAGCGAAATGGCCACCTTAAAGTCCACATGAGAACTCACACTGGAGAGAGAGGTTTTACTTGCACAGTGTGGGAAAAGTTTTTCTCGAAAACAAGACCTTGACAACCACATGAGGATTCACACTGGAGAGAAACCTTACACATGCACAGAGTGTGGTAAAAGTTTCAGATATAAAAGCTCACTCAAACGCCACATGATAAGTCACACCGGAGAGAAGCCATTTCCATGTGCTCAGTGTGGAAAGAGCTTCACAACCAAAGCTAGCCTCATGAACCACATGAATGGTCACACTGGAACCATAGTGTTCACATGTGGTCAGTGTGGAAAGAGTCTCACACGCAAAGCCTCCTTTAAGCGACACATGAAGATTCACTCAGGAGAGCGTTTCAGATGCAGCGAGTGTGGAAAGGACTTTAAACATGAAAGAAGCCTCAGCCGTCACATGAAGCTTCACAATAGAGAGCAGAGTCCTCAAAAATGAGGCCTTGTCCACACAAACACGGGTATATTCAAACGGCAGCTTTTTCATGTAGTTTGGCTGTTTATTTAAAAACTACTTTCGAGAGCATCACATGCTTATGATTGTCCATGGCTGGTCTCGCATTAGCTTAACACATGATTCACCAATCAGATGATTCCTACCTCACTGTAAATAACCAGAGTGTCTTACCTCAGTTATCTTTGTCTTGAAGAATCCCCCTCCCACCCCTTCTCAGCTTTCTTTCTAGATTTGGCAACACGGTGGCCCAGTGGTTAGTACTGTTGCCTTACAACAAGAAAGTCTCTTGTTGAAGTCCCTACTAAAACAGTTGACATTTGTGCGGAGTTTGCTCATTCTTCCTGTGCTCGTGTGGGTTTTCCCTGGGTTCCCTGCTTTCCTCCCACAGTCCAAAAATGTGCGACCCAAGTAAACTGAACATTCTAAATTGGCACAATATTCGAGCTCTTAGTAAGCCATAAGTCTCCCTTTATCCATCCTTATATCTGTCATTAGAACAGAAACAAGTTGGGGGAGTGCATCAAGATCTACCTGAGCTCAAACTCCCCTCTCACCCTGCTTACGGAATAGAGCCCAGAGCTCGAGGATCTTAAGAGCTTAAGGCTCTCTCCCGGGACAAGTGTGAACTCTTGAACACATCAAGTTAGTGAAAATGAAACCCTTTGAACACCTGAAAATTTAAACTCAATAACTGAAGAGGATTTTGACAACCGTTTTGTAGTGTAGATCAGGGGTTACAGCGCAGTACCAGGCTGTGAGAGTTGCTACAGTCTGCAAGAACGCAAAATAACTCTATATGTTGATAGATTTTATGGTTTGTTTAATATGCAAACAAGCATCTCAAAAGGTGTGAACAAAATGGCCTACAGGAACTCAAGAGTTGTGACCCAACCAAAGCAGTTGGGTAATCTCCAGGGGGTTACATCCTTTGTTATAAAGTAGTGTCTCACAGACTGTACTTTGGGTAAAGTTATTTGAAGACCGATGAGTTAACATCACTGCTGAGGAACTGCACTATTCATTGTCTTCAATAAAGTCTCCTCCCCGTGAGAACTTTGGTCAGCTTACTTATTTGATGTATTAGAGTCATCTATACATTAGCGACCCACCCAAGAACAGTTAAGACAAAATCTAACAAAGTGTTTAAACTTAATTATGAACCGATAACCATATTTGTGCACACTGCACACTTCAATCATACGGTCAGCACTGAAAAGAGAAATAGAGAGGAGAAAATGTTAGGGGATATGCAGGGAACACTGTCCTAAACCCTTAGATGGTGTTATTGATCATTCATATAGTTTGATTGTCACTCGTGTGAACAAACACCAATTTGCCTCCAATTTTGGGCTTTTGTCTGTAGTTTCACAAAACCGAGGCAATGAGTGATCGACTGATGCAGACTCCCTAAAGCCCTGTTCAGACTACACAATGCCATTTGCGACAGATTTGTGTCAGATTATGAGATTTTGACTTGATAAACTCTTGATGTGTTGTGGGTAACAAACGAAGACTTTGGTTTCTAAACACGACACATTTATTTAGATTGACTCATTTGAGAAAAGAAACAATTTTCCTTATGAAGACAAATAAACTTTCTGTAGACGACTGGTTGCCTTTAAAGATGCGTTCATGTAAAACTTCCACATTACTACAAATAAATCAGTGTATGGGAAACCCAGTGTTACTATTGTGAATGAGAACATGATTGATTTGTTAGCTTACATGCTAATTCCAGTACTCAACAGACTACTAAAGCACTTCAGCTATCTGTTATTATATACATATTGTACTGCTTATGTGCACTGATAGATTATATTGTGTGCCGTCTGCAAGTGGTCTGTGTGTAGGTTATAGTTTTAGGTTTTTATTGTTAAGGTAATTAATTTAAGAGTAATCTATTTACAATCCAAATTAACTTTTTTATAGCAAAAAGGGTTTACATGGATATTGACATGAGGCATTCGCCCAAATGAACTGAGTATATGCAGTTGTAGAAAATCTGCTCAGTGGTTTCAATATAACTTTCACAACATTGACAAGAGTTATCCTCAGTATCAAATATTAATCTCAGGAATTCTTTTGATGGATACACATCATTAATCATTTTAAACTGAAGCTCTTTAATTTTAGGGAGAATCGGATAGGAAATGTAACTTGTTCTTATTTTTTCTAATTCCTGTGAATTAATATCGTTTAAAATGAAATGAGGTCTGAGCTGATTAGGATGAAGCCTATGAATAAGAATATTTCTTTTAAAACTTAATACATTTTGGATCTCTAAAACATAAAGTGGCCAAAAACAGAGATGGAAGAGAAAACATTACAGAATAGAGTGAAAGAATACCTCTGATCAATACTATGATGTTTTTAGGAATAGCATTAATAATTGTGTAAAACTCTTTAGGGTGACAAGCAAAATCATGTTTGAAGCAGAAGTTATTGTTATTAAGAATGTCACCATGGCTATCCATCATATCCAATAAAGAAAAAAAATAATATGTTTGACCCAATTTTCATAAAATAAAGACTTATTTTGATATAAAATAAAATTATTGTTCCATAAACAAGTTTTATGAGGACTGGAAATGTGGGAAAAGGCTAGTTTCAGCACAATAGAACCTGCTGGTGAAACAAAGACCAAAATGTAAGGTAATTTGGGCTAGAAGTGGGTTACACGTCACCGGACTAGATCTGGTTGACAGGCAACTTTACAAAGAAGGTGAAATAACAGAGGGTTATAGCAGATCTGATGACGAGCTAAATCAAGGCTAGTTGAATTGAATTAGCTAAATTGGCCGTAATGTATGTGAGTGAATGCAAGAGTGTATGGGTGTTTACCAATGCTGGGTTGCGGCTGGAAGAGCATCCGCTGCAGAAAAATATGCTGGATAAGTTATCGGTTCATTCCGCTGTGGTGACCCGATTAAGAAAGGGACTAAGCCGAAAAGAAAATGAATGAATGAATAAATGTTTTATGAACTTAATTTGATTCAACTTAAAAAAATTAAGGCAGTACCTAACTTATAATGATGTACTTTTACTGATGTGTGTTTCCCAGTTTCTCCACATGCTCCATGCCAGTCTGCCAAAGAGAAAGATATCAGGTCTTCAAATTAATCTCAATACATTTCTTTGGAAACTAACTCCATTGTTCGGTCTGTTCAAGCAGTTCTATCTGTTTGCTGAGCTCCAGGTCTTCCAGTAAATCTCCACTGTTCCCCTTATGAGTCTCAGGGGTGTTGCTAGACATAATTAACATTATCTTTCGTCTAAGACCTCACTCTGATGGCCGATAACGGTATTAAGTCCAACTTCTCTGACTCTTCATCTCTCCTTTGTGCTTCATACACAAACTCGTCTTACAGGAGCCATGTTTAATCAAGACATGATGATCATCATATTACTTAAACATTAGTTTTGCAGACATCACTGCATTAAAGGCTGTTACACCAGTTTCATAATGTATGAGTAGTGTGTATTCTTCTTCAGTGTGCGTATTAAACAACCGGGATTCCCACCAAGAGCAGAAGCAATGGTGCGTGAGGCGCACAACAATGGTTTTCTACACACATGCGTCAGTTTTTTTTTAAATAAACTCCGTTTTGTTATTTACAACATTGCCTCATTTACTGGGGCACGTGTCTCCGTAAATGGGGTTTAGCAACACCCTTGGGGAGTCTCCTGCTGCTCTTGTGAGTCTCCCTTTCTGCCTGTTGTGTGTTCATTAACTACAATTTAAATAACTCCCACAAAGAAGACATCTATCTAACAATCTATGCCCACCTCCACCCCCTCCTCTTAGAAGATCATCTATTTATCATCCATCTGAAGGTGGCACCTGACCATCACTTCGTCTGTAAAAATTAAAGCATAGAATTTTAAATGTTTTATGAAGTTAATTTTATTCAGCTTACCAATGTAAGGCAGTACATAATTCTACCTGCTTGCTGAGCTCCAGGTCTTCAAGTACATCTCCACTGTTCTTCTTGTGAGTCTCTTCTTCTGCTCCACTCCAACCTGCAAAAGACAGAGACAGCCCCAACAAAACCCTACCTGCTGTTATCCACAGATACTCCTGTGAGTCTCCATCTTCTGCCCGCTCTCTCTTCATTACCTGAAAAAGAAAAACCTGACACAGACAAGACCTTATTACCATCTATACCAACCACCACTCCTGTATCTTGGAAGGACGTCCATCGATTCACCGCCCATCAGATTTTTAAAAAATGATTTCCTGACCATCCAGTCATTGCTGAGGTGTGTGATTCCCTTGTTCTCCATGTGGTCCATTCTGATCTGTAAAATACAATAGAAAGATGTCAAGTCATTAATTTATCTTAATATTATTCTTTGGAAGTTTCATCTACCATTGTCTCCAGTCTGGTTCTGTTCTAACACTAACAAATAATATTTCACAGCTACAATTAAATACTCTACAAGATGACAATCTGTAAACTTAGAATAGATAAATGTGTTACATTTACATGTAACGATTTTAGATTTTGCTTGTACGATTATAGTGTGAAGAAAAATAATGGTTTCACAGTTATCACATCTAATGTAAATTTAAGCTTTGTATTAGCTAGGTATTTAAATGAAAAGTTTTTATCGTCTGCATTCATACATTCATGATCATTTTAATAATGATCGCACACACAACTCTCACAGCTACAGCGTGAGATATTTTCTACTAAGTGCGCCTGGAAAGTTGCGAGCGCGTTGCTCTGCTTGCACCCACATATTGGCATATATTCTTACATTAGAAATAACGAACTTGCACGCGGAAAAATGCGATATGTGAACGGCTCACTGCTTTAGTTAATCCAGTGAGCGTGGGTATTAGCCTCGGTGTACAAGCTCAGAACATTAAACCAGCACACAGGTGGCATAACTTTGTTCGGTTGCAGCAGTTTTGTTCCGTGCAATAGAAACGCTGCGTTGAGAAACCTTTACGATTAACTAACCGTGACAAATTGAAGTGCAGTTAATAGTGAAATCGTCTAATCATTGCATCCCTATAAACAATATCAGTGCATTGTGCAAAAGGCCTTTTCTACAAGCATATCCAAATGTTTTCCGCTGCCCGCACCACTCGCTTAATGTCACTCACGCTCTGCGTAGCCTTCAACTGCAGCTCGTGCTGTATTGAACAGGCGCACGGCACGTCATATTATAGTGGTCATTTTTCAACTGAACTAAATTTATTTC
>CAIGQQ010007852.1:0-10799 GCA_903798035.1 Danio albolineatus
TTTTTCTGGCTGTGGTGGCTGATGCTCTTGTTGCCGGCGCTCCATGACACCCTCCACAATTCTCTCAACTGCTTCAGGAGTAAGAGGAGTAGTCTGGACAGGTGCTGGAGGGTTTATAGCTGCAGTACTCATTTTCATCACCGGCACGGTAGTAGTTTTACTACCCTCTGTTAAGGAATACCAGAGCTGCTGTCTATCAACAAGTTCCTCTGGAGATGTATTGAGAGAAGAGCTGGTATTTAGAAGTTTAGCCCGGTGTTTGACGTATTGAGAAATGTGAAGTTTTGTGGTTGGATGGAGTAAGCTGTTGGGATCAGTACAAGAGTTTTGAACCATTGCTGCATACTCATGATCCACAATCTTAAGCATGTCCTTCTTTTAAGCATGTGGTGTTTATTATACATGTGATCAATGGCTTCTTTCATTGTGGGTGTCCAGCGTTTATGATCCAGCACAAAAACTCTGCCACCAGTCTTCACAGGTCCAATACGGCTGCTCGCGGGTGAGGCCAGCATGGGTAGGGGTGGTGTTTCTACATAGAGGGAAAAAAAATGAATCTTTCTGCATTCGGGGAAAAAAAAAAAAAAACATCTTTGTGTCTGTCAAAAACTTACCATCCACGAACTGAGGCACGGGAGATGAGGACAGCGAGGGCACAGGCAGCGAACAAGTTGGTTCTGCAAGAATTACAACTTTTAGTTTGACATACAAGGCAAAAAAAAGCATTAAGCATTTGTTGATCATTAAGCATTTTTTTATTTACCTTGCTCTGACTTAAACTCTAAATCGGCATCATGAAATGAGGTAGGAATTGGTGCAGGGGGGGTGCCAGAAGTTTCTGCAAAGAGTAAAGCATTTAGTTTTTTGCACAATAAGGAAAAAGATTCGTTTTGTGAGTGTTCTTGCAAAATGTTTACCTGGATCAGACTGAGGCTCTGTAAGGGCAATCGGAGAAGAGGACAGTGTCGGCTCAAGCACTGTTGTGATGGTCTCTATAGAAGTAACACAACACACACAAAAAAATTTAATTGAAGCAATACAATGATGAACAGTGCCTTCTTAAATTTATTACAGTAGTATTAGTCAGACAATTACATATGCTTAAATTGAACCAGAAATTAAAATAAATGGTGTAAATAACTGTATTATAATACTATTTGAGTCATTAAAATGATCTTAAACAAACTAATAAAAATCATGGTAATTAGTAATACGTTCATTGAATTAACTTAACCAACAATTGTTTAAATAATTTAAATATTCATTATCATGGTTACACAATATATTAACCAACAATTGTTTAAATAATTTAAATAATAATTTTCATGGTTACACAATATCTTAACCAAAATTTTTTAAAATAATTTAAATATTCAATTTCAAGATTAATAGTGGTCAAATACTGGCAAGACAGCTACTAGTGAAAAGCAGATACATGCTTTTCTTACGTAAAGTATCTAAAAAATATTTATTATTTTTGTTAAAAAAAAAAGAAGTCAAAATTAAGCAGGTTTTTTTTTTCTTTAAAACAAGCAAAATTATCTGGCATTTGTGTAAGCAAATTAAACATTTCTAGATTAGTTTGGTTGTTTTAATGGAAAACCTACTTCATTTTGGCTTTATTTTTTCTGGAAACAATTCTTGATCTAATGGTTTTTAGATATTTAGACTAAACACAAAACAACAACTCTAAGAAAGTAATTTAGCAGTGTAGAGGCACAACAATTGAATACCATGGTAAAATAATGTAAACTGTTGTAACCAGTGGGCAAAATATTGTGTAAAATGAAATACTCGAAAATCATTTAAATTATCACATGCAACAGTATATGATTTACACTTAATCGACAGCTAAAACATTACAAAACCTAAAATGTTTTTGTTAAAGCTAAGGTGACGTCACACAACCACCAGAGCACAAACACATAACTGAAACGCAAAATAACACAAACGACCACACGCGAAACATAAAATATTGTCATGTTCATTCATAATATTGCGTGAAAAGGTATATAAAAGCCAAAATGGAAAGGTTTGAGAAAGAAAAAAAGGCTTACAGATGGTTTGGAACAACATAAACAGATCGGTTTTGCACAAAACAGTGATAAAAAGTCAGAAAAGGGTCACATAAAATCGTTACCTTTGAAATATGTGTTGAAAATCCGTTGATTTAAACGACAGAGCAGACCGTAGTTGTGTTTGTTTCACTCTCCGAGTCAGAATGAAAACTTCCCGCTGGTGCAAAAACACAACAGAGTCTGGATGCAGACACGATGCAGTCTCAGACCGGTGCAATCTCAGCCGCGCAAGCGCATTGAGCATGATGCAATGTCAGCCGCACATGCGCAGTTTTTCATGGTTCGTAGACTCGTTAAGTGTGACGTCACGCGAAGCGCCTTCCGGGTCCAAGCGTCCTATAAAACTGTATGGGGAGGCTCAACAAATGATAATAAACGTTTGCAAAGCGGTGTAATAATTTCAAAAATCACGATTGCAATATATATATATATATATATATATTGGTCAGAAAGTGATTAATATTTTATAAATTGTTCAAATAATGGTGTTTGTGATGCAGCAAGTCCAGAGACTGCATGTTGTGTAGATCATTTTATATAAAATGTACTTTACTGTGATCTGAGCAACCCTAAAGCATACATATAGTGTCTAAAAAACATCATGCCCATTTGCTTTGAAATCATTTCTTTATTTGTCATACAGCCTGCTGAAATCAAATCACATTTCAAATAACTTTTCCATCCTTTTTAATGGTTTTTGTTTTAGTTTTCTTGTTTAGTTTTTGTACAAGTTGTTCTTTTACCCTGTGCCTTTCTACAACTTCATTCCAAAGGTCTCTTGGAAGCAGGGTGTAATGTGAGTAAAGGGATGTATGATCATTTTATATAGGCACTGTGAGGATATAAACAGGGTTTTAGGTCAGTTATTTCTATATTTTCTGTAGCATGTCAGTTTGAAATATCAATTTACATTTCCAAACATTATTTTTGTCATTAATTGTAATTCTACAGTGAGAATATTGTCTGCACAAGAAACAAAAGGCAGTGCTCCACACAGAGATCCGATCATCATACAGTCTGTCTGGAATGACATGAAGAAACAGAACAAACTGAGACAAACTACTGTACATCCAGAAGAACTTTGGCAACATCTCTAAGATGCTTCAAAAAACACTACCTGCAAAGCTACAGTACTGGTCAGAGTTTTAGGCACTTGTGCAAACAAGCTGTAAAATGAGGATGCATTCAAAAATAATGCATAAATACATTTTATTTATAAATTAACTTATAATAACCAAATCAAATCAACTATTGGTATGAACACGCTTTGCATTTAAAACATTTGGTACACTTGCCCATTGTTTTTCAGGTGGCTTTGCAGGTAGGCTGTTGGAAGCATCTTAGAGATGTTGACAAAGTTGTTTGTCTCAGTTCACAAACAACTCAGTTTGTCTCAGTTCTGTTTCAACACAATAAAGTTGACATTTAATACCCTGATCTGATCTGTCCTCCTCCACCAACTCCTTATCAGCTGATGATTTGGCCTCCTTTTTTACACAAAAAAAACCACTCAAATTAGCAGTCTATTTCCCACCAAATCCAACCTAAATCTCCATCAAACAACACCTTCTGAAGAAAAATTTACTCTCTTCCTTCACTCCACACTGGCACATTCCCAACCACTTAAGCAGGTGTAACGGAGGCCAGCTAGTGAAGTGCTGTGCAGGTAAACCTCACTCCTCTGACCTCTAATGGTGCTCTGGCGACAGACGCTAGGGGCCATGGTCTTTAGCCTCCTTGTTAGAGCAACTGCCATGCGGAAGGTCGCCAGTTTGATCCCAGCTCCAGGCCTAGGTAACCTCACTGTTCAAAAAAACATCACTCAACACCTCATTGGATGAAACATACAGACCAGTCTCTCTCCTTCTGTTTATTGCCAAAACACTACCAAGGGCTGTTTTCAACTAAATTTCCAAGAAATTTTAACTCACATCAAACTGCCTGAAGCATACCGGCTTGGAAAAAACATCACCATCTGCTTACATCACCTTCCCTGCAACTCCACACATTCAGCACAATTTCTCAATCCAGCTGGGTTCATCCATCATTTCCCATCATTCATCATGTAGTTCAGTAAGAAATTTTAGGGTGATTCTGGATGATCAGTTGTCCTTCAAAGAGGACATTGCCAACACAGCTCCATCATGCAGATCTGCACTTTTTAACATCAGAAAAATCAGACTCTTCTTAACAGATCATGCTGCACAACTTTTAGTGCAAACTCTTGTCATTTCAAGGCTGGACTCCTACAGTCCTCTTCTAGCTGGACTCCCACAGTCCTCTTCTAGCTGGACTCCCATCCTGCACCCTTAATCATCTACAGATGCTCCAGAATGCTGAAGCTCATCTGGTCTTCAACGAGAGCCCATGTAACTCCTCTCTTTATCTCTCTGCATTGGTTACCGATCGAGGCTCGTATCATGTTCAAATCACTGGCACTGCAACCTCTTACCTCCAAATACTGCTGAAGGTCAACATCCCCTCCAGGAGCTTCCAATTTGGGAGTGAGCGCAGGATATAAATCACTTTCCAAAACCTTTTCATTGACTGTACCATGCTGGAGGAATGTCTTCCCATTCCAACTAAATGTAAATATAAGATTCTCAATCTCAAAAATAATAAAATAAAAAAACAAAATACCATTAATTCATGCACAGCACTATTCATATACAAAATCCAATTCATAAAATTAAAAGACAATTTGTGAATTAACAAAAATTGAATGTGTGAATTTAAGAATTGTGTGCTACTACAAAAAATTCCAGAGACTTAAGGAGATCACTAAATTTGTCCCTCTGGGGCAGTGGCTTTCTTTGAATGCTACATGCGTTTACTACAACCAGGTTAATCAATGTTTTTTTTTTTAACCCTTATAGCAGATGAATCTTTCTTTATGTGTCTGAAATGTATGATGTCTGGTACTAAACAAAAGCTAGTGATATTTGCAATACATTGGTGTAAATGAAAAACTAGCATCAGAAACAGTATTTGTCTTGTAACATTTGATGTAAGACAGTAAAGAACTTACAAGATATTTTACCACACAAAATTACCAAGCAGTCTGTTAATGACTTACCCTGAGCATAATGGTATGGGGCGTGGACCCACCCTCCATGGCAACTGCTCATTGGAAGACAGTGCCATTGAGAAAGACCAAACCAGATCACTTAAAAACCTACTTGAGAAACCTACTGAACACTCTCCAGTGTGAATCATCTGGTATAGTTTCAATTTTGGAGCTGTAATAAAAGTCTTCTCACACTCAAAGCACATATACTCTTTCACACCAGTGTGGATCTTCATGTGTTCATTAAGACTTGCTGATCGTAAATGGTTTCTCTCCAGTGTGGGTCTTCATGTGATTATTAAGGTTTGATGATTGGCTGAAACTCTTCCCACACTGGGTGCAAGTGAATGGTTTCTCTCCAGTGTGGATCCTCATGTGTTGATTAAGGTGTGATGATTGGCTGAAACTCTTCCCACACTGAGTGCACTTGAATGGCTTCTCTCCAGTGTGGATCCTCATGTGTAGATTAAGGGATGATGATTGGCTGAAACTCTTCCCACACTGAGTGCAAGTGAATGGTTTCTCTCCAGTGTGGATCCTCATGTGTTGATTAAGGGATGATGGATGGCTAAAACTTTTCCCACACTGAGTGCATGTGAATGGTTTCTCTCCAGTGTGGATTTTTTTGTGTTTACTAAGGGCTGATATTTGGCTGAAACTTTTCCCACACTGGGTGCATGTAAATAGTTTCTCTCTAGTGTGGATCCTCATGTGAATTTTAATACTGCTTTGTCTTCCAAAACTCTTTCCACACTGAGTGCAGGTGAAATGATTCTTGTCTCTCCTTTTCAAAATACCATCAGTCTGTAAATGAGTTTTTTCCTCAATTTTGACATGATGTTCCTCCTCTTTACTCCCCTCATTCTCTTCAATTAGGTCTGAAATAAATAAATAAAACATTAGTTTTCATTAAGTCTTAAAAACTCTCATCAAAAGCTGAAAAGTGAAAAGACACTGGAAACATTGGCTACACACACTGTAATTTTGATGCACATTAAATGTAAAATAAATCAGATCATATTTGGTTCGGTCCATTAAAATGTACACATTTAAGCAGATTAAATTCAATTCATCTTTATTTATCTAGTGCTTTTACAGTGTAAATTGTGTCAAAGCCGCTTAACATAGTAGTTATAGTGAATTGAAACTGTGTCAGTCCAGTTTTCAGTTTCTTACATAACTGATCATAAAAGTCATCTTGGTCATATTGATAAGACACAGATTTGAAAGTGTAGAAGTTCATCTATTAGCCCAATGACGAAACTAACAGCATGGTCGAAGGTTAAATGCATGTAAGCCTTCTCTAGTGCTTCTAAAAAGAATTCTGTTATTTATTAGAATTTATTTAGATTTGTTTTTTAGCTCTGAATTTAATCCGACTCCAATTTTAAGTGACCGTCAAATTTAGACTGTATTTCTATTTGTAAGAACGGATCACATTCATCATTTATGACTTCATTTAGAGTTTTGATTTATATCTGATTCCTTACTATTTAGTTATACGTTCATTAAGGACCAAACGCCGCTTAGTTAAGTCTAAATATAAAGTTAGTCCAGACTCCACTTAATCTACTGGATATAAAAGATTTCAGGAGAATTCAGAATGAGTCAAAACTTAACATTTTATTTGTCAGGTAAAATTGTATTTTGCCAATTACATAATAAAACAATCAGAAAGGCAATTCAGAGATGATACTGTAAAAATACAACATCCATTACTCAAAAATAAGTCAAAGAGTTAGAGATGCATACCTGACCAGAGGAGTATGTTGCAGCATAAGTCTCAGAGATGCTGAAACGGGGTGTCTTGGCTACAAGATCTCAATGATATTGGTTCACATTTCCTATTTTTATTCGTATATATTCATAATTACAACAAAATGTTTTTCTAAAATGTGTAAAGCAGACAGGGAACACTTGTTCATTCTGTGCCTGACTGGTAAACGCATCAGAAAAAAACAAGTTCTGGGATAACAGCTGAATATTTGCCTCGCAGACATGAGACATACCTGTACAGCATCTGCATAAAGGCTGGAATGTGCACCTTTCCCCTTGTGTGCTACTGGGCCATTTTCATCCATTCTGGGGGGATTTTAAGGCTTAATTTGGCCAAAACGTTCTGTGTTTCAGCAAACGGACTGATATTTGGGGATCTTATACCTCAATACACACATACATTTGTTTATTTATTTGTTGTTTAATAGAAAATATAGCTTTGCAACATCAAGCAGCATTAGGCATGGGCCAGGATAAGATTCTGACGGTTTGATAACCTTGAATAAAAATATCACGCTTTCACTGTACTGTGATTACTGCTCTAAAATATATTCTTTTTAAATGTCTGGGTAAAAAACAAACACTTTTTTTCCTTAGAACAGAATATATTTTCTTTTGAGAAACTTTTATAATATTTTGGAGCAGTAAACATATCAGACTCAATCATCCAAATGAATCATTGACTTCTGCTGTCTTCATTTGTTTCAAAAACACAGATTTCTTTACTATTTAAAAAGTTTTTCTGCTGGAGATCCTGTTGTCGGTGCCATGGTGGCGTAGTGAGTAGCACGTTCGCCTCACAGCAAGAAGGTCGCTGGTTTGAGCCTCGGCTGGGTCAGTTGGCATTTCTGTGTGGAGTTTGCATGTTCTCCCCGTGGTTGCGTGGGTTTCTTCCGGGTGCTTCGGTTTCCCCCACAGTCCAAAGATATGCGGTACAGGTGAATTGGGTAAGCTAAATTGTCCATAGTGTATGTGTGTGAATGAAAATGTATGGATGTTTCCCAGAGATGGGTAAGGAAGGGCATCCACTGCGTAAAACAAATGCTAGATAAGTTGGCGGATCATTCCATTGTGGCGACCTCGGATTAATAAAGGGACTAAGGCTCAATTCCAATTCTATTTTTGTACCCCTACCCCATGGCCCTTCCCCTTGGCCCTTACAACCGAGGGTTAAGGGGAAGAGCTTCAAAACTTACCACTAAGAATTGGGACAGCACTTCAACACCTGCACACAAATTGCAGCATACATTGAAAATGGTTATCGTCCCATGTGTAAGCAGCATAACACTGTTTTTTGGATCTAAAAATTTATTATTTTTGAAAAAGCCTCAAGCAAAAAGATTCCAATGGCGGCGCCTGCTGGTATGTGAAGAATATGGTCAATACTGAAAAACTTTACATTTAAATGTTAGCATATCATCAGCATGCTGTAATCCATTTCTGAAGCAGCAAAAGTCATTTAGACTAGTTTGTTGGCCAGTTGTAGTCAGTGCAATGCTAAACGTTATTGTTCCACTATAATTTGCTCGTTTTGTCTCACGTCGTCCCACAACAACATCATATAGTTTAGAATACTGTACAATGTTTTATAACAATTAAATATTTTTAGTGTCCATTTCATTCAGCATGTTTAATATTGGGGGCATCCACGTTTTTTGACATACTTTAAACCAGGGTTTCTGCAGGTTTCACAAAGTTAAATGTAAGACTTAAGATTTTTATTTGCCCCATCAAAAACATGTATATATTAGGGCTGTCAAATGATTAAAAAAATTAACTAATTAATCACACTTTTGTCTGTGATTAATCATGATTAATCACGAAAAGCCGTATTTATTACAGAAATAAAAACACAGGCATGTAAGTGCCATTTGAATTTTAAAACAATCAATGCCAATAACAAACAAAAAGTATTTCCATGTTGGATTCTAAGTGAACTACAAAAAAATCCAAAATACAGGCATTGCAAATATGGAAATTGGAAAATTATAATAACAAAGTATTGAATACAAACAATTGTTTTCATTGTAAAGTTGTTTTGCAAGTTGAGAACATTAATTATAAAGTAGAAACAATTTTGCTTAGTCCTCCTTAATATTTTGGTAGTTGCTAAGACAGTGCAGTCTGTTGACATGTGACCTAAGAGTGAGAAAAGTCTCTCACAAGCAGAATCACAGAATCTGCATGTGAATTTCAGTGCTTAAATTCTGTGTGCAACTGGTGCTGTGACAAGGACGCAAGAAGCAAGGGGTACATCAAAGTCACGCACTAAAGACTATAGGCTAGACTTCTTACATGGACTTTGGTCACGCCATCTCTAAACATTAAATTCTAAACTGCTTTGAGCGACTGTCTGCGATGTTAGGCGTTTAATCTTGTTGTTAGGAGATCCACACATACACAAACACTCTCTCTCTTACACACACACACACACACACACAGACAACGCGGGCAGTACAGCGAGCTCACCCGGTATAAGCGACTCCCTTCAGAGTCATCAACGCGCACGGTCGCGTTCATCAAATTTGCTCTAGGCGAACGGTGATCACGCCGCCCTCAACCCGAAAGTGAAAAAGAAAGTGACCGGTTCGCGGATAAACGTGCGGACCGGGAGGGAGGGAGTAGGTGTCGCGGATTAAGCTGGATTTACACTTTCACCTGACGCCGCATCGCGCGCCTCCGGTGAATGCACGCGCACCTCGAGGCTTTTATACTTGCCGAGGGAGGGGGTAGGTGTCGCGGGGGGTTCGCTCACAAATCTGCCGCCCTTCTCGGCCGCCTCTGTGGACGCACCGGCCCTGAACATACGTCGGCCAGAACAGGAAATAAGAAAAAACTGCCGCTGCGTTAAACGCGTTAATTTTTTTAACGCGATTAATATTTCAAATTAATCGGCGTGCGTTAACGCGCTAATTTTGACAGCTCTAGTATATATATATATATATTTCTTAGCAAAAGATTTTAAATATTGTGTAAAAACAAACAAGCTCTACTTGTATCCATACACTTTTTTCCAACATAAAATTTCTTTAAAATAATAATAAAAACAATGTACAATTGTTTTAAAAACTATAATAAACTAAATCTATGCACAACAATCTGTCCAGGTCGATGTCCTCAGCAGTGAATACATGGAGCACGTTTAAACAAATGTTACTGTGAGGAAAATAATTAAACCATGATGATAAATAGTTAAAATTACCTTTTTGAATAACAAGTTTTATTGAGATGATTGTTGGTGATTGTATGGGTTTTGCCCAGATTGGATAGCAAAACATGAACAAAGGAAAATGAAGAGATTTAAGACCTACAACACAATATTTCAGTAAATTTAAGACTTTTGAAGGTCTAAAATTTTGATTTTGGAGTTTAAGACTTTTTTAGACCCCTCGGAAACCCTGTTACACAAAAGCCCAGGTAATCTGTTACTGTAATAATGATGTAATTCTAACTCAGATACTATCTGTGAGAACTAGTAACAACTACTAGAAACAAGTTTAAACCCATAAAGAAGTTGATGAAAAAGGAATTGTGATCAACGTGACACATGCAAATGGACAGTACTAAGCCAACACTATCACCGTAATAGCAGATATCTTCTAGGATAATACTGTAGGTCAAATATCCTCAGCTCAGTTAAATTTTAATTTACTGTTTATATTTATTTGTTTATATAGCGCCAGTGCTCAAGGACGCTTTACAAACAGTAGAAAAACAGGAAAGCAATAACCTTAAGAAGGTAGAGAAAATAGGAGACTAATAATACATAACAAAATGAAAAAAGACATGAGAATAAGTCACAAGAAAGAAACTCATTCCTGTCTTTCAATAAGTGCTGATGTGTGTTTAGGAAAACTAGGCAGCACACTCAGGGCTGC
>CAIGQQ010007853.1:0-11093 GCA_903798035.1 Danio albolineatus
TTGCACAAGTTAATAAAAATAATTGAGTTTGTGTAATTATCAGAAATATGTGAGAGAGGGGCAAACGTGAAAAGTCATAGAATATGTCCTGTCATAGTATAAAAACAATGCATTTTAGCAAAGCAAGAAGCTGAACCTAAACGACAACAAATAAGGCAGATTTGGTGCAGTTGTGGAGAAGTTTAAACGTGAGCCTCACTAATTTACTTGAACAACAAAAAATATGTTTTCTAGATTATTGGACGTAAGTTACCTGAAAGTGATGCACGTGATTCATTTAACACTTTTTGTGTCTTCTCGGCTCCAGACTGCTGTTTTCTTTTCCCATAGAGCTGCAACTTGCATCAATTTTAAGTAGACCGGACCCCGTCTATGCGCGTGCACGGAAAAGTTACGACACTTGTTTGTTTTTGCGTTCGTCATAAAACTATTTTTTTAAATGTATTTAACGACATATTATCAATATATGTTTTATTTACACTCAGTTTATGCTGATATTATTAAATAAATGTTATTACATAAATGTTAAAAAAAAATGGTTTTGAGCAACCCAGATGGTGCCCCTTCTCGGAGTTGAGGCCCTACGCAGCCTGCGTATTCTGCGTAAAGTCAGTGTAAAGGAAATTGTCTCTGTCATCTTGAATCTGCTCCTTTACTCTTGGGAAGTGTGTGCATTCTTCCTGAAGATCAACTTTGAAAATGTCCAGCTTTTTCTGGAAGGAGCAGACGGCTGCCATCAGATCAGAGATTAAGTTAAGTTTGGTCCCTGAAGCTTTGTTAAGCTCATTAAGGTGTGCTGTGATGCCGGCTAAAAATGCCACCATGTCCATATTGTGCTCATCTTGCAAAAACATTAAAAACTGCGTGGCCCTCTGACTCGTCAGCTGTTGTAAAAACATTTTTATTTCATTCCGAATGGACCAGAAGCGAGCTAATGTATTCCCTTTACTCAGCCATCTTACATTGTTGTGTAATAGGAGGTCGTTTGCATTTGCCTCAACTTCTCTCAGAAAATCTTTTAGGAGACGATGTTGAAGGGACGAAGATGCTCGGAGGAAGTTGATTATTTTCATCATGGTGCTCATTACTTCATGAAACTCTTCCTTCAGAGATGCACACAGAACAGTTCAATTCAATTCAATTCATCTTTATTTGTATAGCGCTTTTACAATGTAGATTGTGTCAAAGCAGCTTCACATAGAAGGTTATAGTAAATTGAAAGTGTCTGTCCAGTTATTAGTGTTGGAGTTCAGTTCATTTCAGAGTTGTTTAATATTCACTACTTAGAGTCAAAACACAGAAGAGTATTCTATCGGTGCGCAGCTCTAGCTGCAGTCTAGTCGCCGGAGGCTGGAGAACTCGAGGCTCGTCTGTCCTTGGAGGGTCACAGGAATCCGTCTCTTGCTTGCCACTCCGCCAAGCAGCTGCTCAGGATACAGCAAGGTTCAGGTTTATGGAGCCTTGGAATCGTCTCGTCGCGGGTCTGGATCACATGCGTGGCGCTGCATAGTCTCTGGGGGCCTCGGGATGGGTATCCCCAGGTGGAAATAGAGAATAAAGAAAATAATTAGCGTAGCTGCTGTTCATAGTGTGTATAAATGAGATGCGTGGAGCACATTCATGCATCATACCACTAAGTGATGTATTGAGTGTATGCTTTACTAAAGAGATAGGTCTTTAATCGAGTTTTGAACTGTGAGAGTGTGTCTGAGCCTCGGACATTATCAGGAAGGCTATTCCAGAGTTTAGGAGCCATAAATGAGAAGGCTCGACCCTCTTTACTTGACTTTGCTGTTCAAGGTACTACCAGAAGCCCTGAGTTTTGAGATCTTAAAGAGCGGGTTGGATTGTAGCGAGACAGAAGGTTGGTTAGATAAACAGGAGCTAGATTATTTAAAGCTTTATAGGTAAGAAGCAATATTTTAAACTCAATATGAAACTTAACAGGCAGCCAGTGTAAAGAGGATAAAATTGGGGTGATATGATCATATTTTCTAGACCTGGTAAGAACTCTGGTGGCTGCATTTTGTACTAGCTGAAGTTTGTTAATAGAGGAGGCTGGGCAACCAGCGAACAGAGCATTACAGTAATCCAACCTAGAAGTCATAAAAGCGTGAACTAGCGTTTCTGCATCTGAGATGGATAGCATATTTTGTAGCTTAGCAATATTTCTTAGATGAAAGAATGCAGTATTTGTGATATGGGAGATAGGGTTTTCAAAAGTTAAATTGCTGTCTAATATGACAACCAGATCTTTAACAGTAGAGCTAATGCTAACTCTGTATCCCTCTAGTTGCAGGTCGAGTTGTGAGATCTGCTGTGTACAGGATTTAGGTCCTATAAGTAATAGTTCAGTTTTTTCTGAGTTTAAGAGAAGGAAGTTGTTGGTCATCCAGTCTTTAACATCTTTAATACACTCAGTTAGTTTAGACAGTTTAGACGTCTCATCAGGTTTAGTAGAAATATATAATTGAGTATCATCTGCATAACAGTGAAAGCTGATCCCGTGTCTTCTAATAATGTCTCCCAGGGGCAGCATGTATATTGTAAACAGCAAAGGGCCTAAAACTGATCCTTGAGGCACCCCATACTTCACTGGCCTGACTTGTGAAGGTTGTCCATTAATATTCACAAACTGGTAACGATTAGTTAAGTATGACTTGAACCATTGTAAAGCCGTTCCCCTTCATATGGGAACTCCGACGTGTGTCTGAATCTCAGACAATGGGAGTTGCTAGACGACCAATCGTTCTGAAGATCAAGAAAACGGGCCAATGAAATGCCAATTGCATTGGCGGAGCTTCGCTCCACAGCTGAACCTGATGAGCTCGTTAGGGCTATATCAGTCAGCTGCGGAGGAGCTCCTTCAGAATTGTTGCTTCAGACCCGATCGAGACTGAAGAACCCTTCTGCTACAAGCTGACTTCAAAACTAGAAGAAAGCCCTACCTTCACCAGTGCGGGAGAAGACGCTAGAGCGGCGGTTGAGCTGGGTTTCTTGTCCCCTCTGCGTTTCGCTGGTGACATAAAAGAGCAGTTTTCTAAAAGAGCAGAATTCCCTAAGAGAGCACACGGTTGTGTAGCGCGCCTTTTTAAAGATGTCGTTCCGACCGTGCGTTTCTGGATGTGGTGGTTTCCTCGCTCCGGATGACAGGCACGAGTATTGTGTCACATGTCTGGGGGTCCAGCATGTTGATGCGGTGCTCGCGGACAGTTCTTGCCCGCACTGCGATGGCTTGACTGTTGCGCAACTGAGGTCGCGGCGAGCCCTTGCATTAGGGCGAGTCACCCCTGCTGCTCCCCGCCAAGCGGTTAGCACACGGGCAGGCCTGAGGCTTACAGTGGGGGCTAATCCATCGCTCCTCTTCAGTGCGCTCTGTTTCTGCTTCGAGTGAGGGCGCCGGTCCATCCTCCGGGCTGGCCGCACTCTCATTAGATGATACCGGAGACGTGATGTCCATCACTGCATCGGAGGGCGGGTTGACATGCTCCGATGATGATCCAGACCCCCTGCCACCCTCCGGGGTTGTCAGTGCTGTCTCGGATTTAGAATCGGACATGTTGGCCGTGTTATTCCGGGCAGCTTCGGCCGTAGGACTGGAGATGGCTTGTCCCCCAGAACCGCGGCCGAACCGCTTAGATGGGTGCTACGTGGGGAGAAAGAAGGCGAGACCTTCCAGACCCCCCCCGTCCCCTTCTTCCCGGAAATACACAGTGAGCTCACGCAGGCGTGGAGGGCACCTTTCTCTGCCCGGTCCTCGTGCGCTCCCGCTCTCACCACTCTTGACGGCGGAGCGGCCCGGGGATATGAGGCGATTCCCCAGGTAGAGCGCGCTATTGCGGTCAGTCTTTGCCCGCAAGGCCCCTCTGCTGGGAGAGGTCCACCCAAAAACCCCTCCAAAGCGTGCAGGTTATCTGAGTCTCTCACGGCCAGAGCCTACACTGCTGCGGGCCATGCCGCGTCCGCTCTGCATGCTATGGCCACCTATCAACGCTACCAAGCCGAGAAGCTGGCCGAGATGCAGGAGAGTGGTTCTTCCCCAGGATTGATGCATGAGCTCCGCAAGGCAACCGATTATGCTCTCATGACCACCAAATTGGCTGCTCGTGCCCTGGGTAAGACGATGGCCACATTAGTGGTCCAGGAGCGCCACCTCTGGCTGAACCTGGCTGAGATGAGAGACGTTGACAAGGCTCCCTTTCTTAACGCTCCCATTTCCCAGGCAGGCCTGTTCGGCGACACTGTGGGGGAATTCACCCAGGAATTCTCCGCGGTGAAAGAGCAGTCCAAAGCGGTGGGCGAGATCATCCATCAGCGGGCTCGGAAAACTGCTCCTCCTGCTGCCCGCTTCACCGGCCAGGCAGCAGCGCCGAGCCACTCGCGGGATTACGACGCCCCCGCTCCAGGGCCCCGTTAAGTCCGGTAAACGGACCGCGAAGCGTCCCTGGGACGGGCCATCCGGAGAAAAGGGGACCTGTTCTTTCCTCGGTGGGGGGCCGAGGACAACAACATCAGTCTACATGGACTTCGAAAACTCTGCTACTGGCCTCCGGGCTGGCAGTGACAAAATTTTCAAAAGAGCAGTTTCCTCTCTCTCCGGATGCGCAAAACCGAGCACTGCCAGTCTGGGACGCTCCGCCTTCCAACTCGCAGCATTGGGCACTTTCGCCACAGACCATCAGAGTGCAGCAGAACGGACTCCTTTCTCTCACTCCGGTCTCACCGCGGGATCCAGGGAGGAAGGTAAGAGACATTCTCTTATTTTCAGCTCTTCCTCGGGACGCACAGCTTCTCGGGGCGAGCACTCCCTTCCCGAGCTGCCCCTCCACTGGCATGTCAATGATCACTCCGATGGTGCCATTAGCGCGCGCCCTGCCGGCTTGGTTAGCGCTGCCCGGCGCGTCACGGTGGCTCATACGGATGGTCAGACTCGGTTACGCGATTCAATTCGCCGTTCGCCCTCCCAAATTCACGGGCATTCACTCTACATGGGTAACTCCTGAGAGCGCCCCTGTCTTGCGAGAGGAGATTGCTGCCCTCCTGGCGAAGGGTGCAATCGAGCGGGTCCCTCCAACCGAGATGAGGTCCGGGTTTTACAGCCCGTACTTCATCGTGCCCAAAAAGAGCGGGGGGTTAAGACCAATCCTAGATCTGCGCAGACTGAATCGCCATCTGCACAAGATGCCGTTCAGGATGCTCACGCAGAAACGCTTGCTTTGCAGCGTCTGTCCTCGGGATTGGTTTGCAGCTATAGACCTGAAGGACGCGTATTTTCATGTCTCCATCCTTCCACGCCACCGCCAATTCCTCCGGTTTGCGTTCGAGGGACGAGCATGGCAGTACAAAGTCCTCCCCTTCGGGCTCTCTCTGTCTCCGTGGGTTTTCACCAAGCTCGCGGAGGGTACCCTCATGCCTCTCCGGCTCTCAAGCATTCGCATCCTCAATTATCTCGACGATTGGCTTATTATAGCCTCGTCTCGGGACCAATTGATTATGCACAGGGACAAAGTGCTTCGGCACCTCGACCAGTTGGGGTTTCGGGTCAACCGAGAGAAGAGCAAACTTTGCCCCGCGCAGAGGATCTCTTACCTCGGGCTGGAGCTGGATTCGATCGCTATGGTAGCGCGCCTCTCAGAGGAGCGCACCAGGTCAATGCTTTCTTGTCTGAAAAAGCTCGACAGGAATATAGTGGGCCCACTGAAATCTTTTCAGAGGCTCCTGGGGCATATGGCATCTGCTGCCGCTGTCACGCCGCTCGGGTTGCTCCATATGAGACCACTTCCGGGCGAGCTCAACCGTGCAGCCGATGCACTCTCACGGCAGCTAGTGCACCGAGGAGAATGGAGACTCCACCCGATGCGATCCAGTTGATATGGGTGCGCTCCGGGGAAGCCCAGATAGATCTGTTTGCTTCCCCCGAGAACGCTCATTGCCAGCTGTTTTATTCCCTGACCGAGGCCCCCCTTGGCACGGATGCACTGGCCCACAGCTGGCCATCGGGCATGCGCAAGTATGCGTTTCCCCCAGTGAGCCTAATCGCGCAGACACTGTGCAAAGTCAGGGAGGACGAGGAGCAGGTCTTGTTCGTTGCGCCTCTCTGGCCCAACCGGACCTGGATTTCCGAGCTCTCACTCCTCGCGACGGCCCCTCCCTGGCGCATTCCTCTGAGGGAGGACCTCCTCTCTCAGGGACGGGGCACCATCTGGCACCCGCGCCCAGATCTATGGAACCTCCACGTGTGGTACATAGACAGAGCTCGGAAGACTTAGGTGAATTACCTCCCTTGGTGGTTAACACCATCACTCAGGCTAGAGCACCCTCTACGAGGCATGCCTACGCCCTGAAGTGGAGTCTATTCGCTGAGTGGTGCGCTTCTCGCAGAGAAGAACCCCGAACATGCCAGATTAGCGTTGTGTTATCCTTCCTTCAGGAGAAGTTGGAGAGTAGGCTATCGCCCTCCACACTGAAGGTTTACGTGGCTGCCATCTCCGCTCATCATGACGCGGTGGATGGCAACACGCTCGGGAAGCATAATCTAATCATCTAGTTCCTCAGAGGTGCGCGGCGTTTAAATCCACCCCGCCCCCCTCTCGTGCCCTCTTGGGATCTCTCTATAGTCCTGGCAGGTATGCAGAGGGACCCGTTCGAGCCACTCGAGTCAGCATCACTTAGATTTCTGTCTATAAAGACAGCTCTGCTGACCGCATTGGCATCATTTAAGAGAGTCGGGGATCTGGAGGCATTTTCGGTCGGCGAATCGTGCCTTGAATTCGGGCCGGCCTACTCTCACGTTATCCTGAGAGCCCGGCCCGGCTATGTGCCCAAGGTTCCTACCACCCCATTTAGAGATCAGGTGGTGAACCTGCAAGCGCTGCCCTCGGAGGAGGCAGGCTCAGCCCTTTCACTGCTTTGTCCCGTACGCGCTTTGCGCCTTTACGTGGAACGAACGCAAAACATAAGATCCTGTGAACAGCTCTTTATCTGTTATGGTGGTCAGCAGAAGGGAAGTGCCGTATCAAAACAGAGGTTGGCCCACTGGTTAGTTGATGCCATCGCGCTGGCTTACGAATGCCAAGGCGAGCCGCGCCCCCTAAATGTGAGAGCGCACTCTACTAGAAGTGTCGCTTCTTTCTGGGCGTTAGCACGCGGCGCCTCTCTCACAGATATCTGCAGAGCTGCGGGCTCTTTCCCCTTTGGGGACTGACGCTTTGCCAACGTACTGTCGTATTCAAAAAATTCCTAGTCTATATTAGCTAGGTGAAGGCAATTTACGACTCCTGATAATAAATTATTATTCCCATGTTAATGGTAATTAAGGGCCTAGGGACGTTGGAAGGTTGCGCTTTTGGTGATGTCAGTGCGCTCACGCTATGCTTGGCAATCTGCACATCAGGAGCGTGACGGGCTTAGCTGCTGTGGCGTTTTTCATACAGTCTCGTACCATACCATGACGTTCCCTGTACACCTGTAGAGTTTAAGCGATCTATGAGGATATTGTGGTCAATGGTGTCAAATGTGGCACTAAGATCGAGTAAAACTAACAGCGAGATGCACCCTTGGTCAGCAGCTAAGAGTAAATTGTTGGTTATTTTCACTAATGCAGTTTCTGTACTGTGATGAGGCCTGAAACCTGACTGGAACACCTCAAAAACATTGTTCATCTGCGGAAAGGAGCATAATTGGGCATAAACAACTTTTTCTAGTATTTTAGACATAAATAGAAGATTTGAAATAGGCCTATAATTAGCTAAGTTGCAGGGGTCCAGTTGTGGTTTCTTAATATTAGGCTTAATAACAGCTAGCTTGAAAGAGTTTGGAACATGGCCTAATGACAAAAAAGAGTTGATAACGTAAAGAAGAGGTTCTCCTACTACAGGTAGCAATTCTTTCAGTATTTTTGTTGGAATTGGGTTGGAATTTTGTTGTAACAGTCTGATGCATTATACAGTGGTATGCAATGAGATCTGGGTTGTCTTCTTTCATTCTGATTACAGCCCCCTTTTCTCTTCCTACAATGGTTGGGGCACCGTCTGTAGTGACTGAGATCACCTTTTTCGGATCAATACCCCTCTTTATCAGCATCTCCTTAAGATTAGATTAGATTAGATTCAACTTTATTGTCATTACACATGTACAAGTACAAAGCAACAAAATGCAGTTTAGGTCTAACCAGAAGTGCAATAGCAGCAAGTGCAGAATACAGGTATAAATTATAAGGTGCAGTTATAGAAAAACTATGGTGATATTTACAGATGGATGTACTATGAACATTATATACAGGTTGACTTAGTTATGAGCCCAGATTTACAATAAATGATTGTACGTACAGGTTGATATTAATAATAAGTGTGCAGATAGATAAACAATTACAAATGTACATGTACAGTGGGTGTGTACAGTTCAAATAAATGAATCAGTGCAATGCAGGTTGCTTATTAATAATCAAAAATGTGCAGATAAACATAATTACAAATGTATATGTACAGTGAGTATGTACAGTTCACATAAATGAATCAGTGCAATGTAGGTTGCTTATTAATAATCAAAAGTGTGCAGATAGATAAACAATTTCAGATGTCTATGTACAGTGGGTGTGTACAGTTCAGATAAGTGAATCAGTGCAATGAATATGTGCAATTTTTTAAATGTGCAAATGTTCAGTAGTGCAGTGACTGTGAGGAGTATAAGTTATGAGGAGAGTGGGGGGTGTGTGTGGGGGTCAGAAGAGTCAGTGGGGGGCAGAGTTCTAAAGGGAGACAGCTCTGGGGAAAAAGCTGTTCCTCAGTCTGCTGGTTTTAGTCCGAGGAAGCCTGAAGCGCCTGCCGGAAGGCAGGAGAGAAAACAGTCTGTGAGCAGGGTGAGAGGGGTCCTTGAGGATACTACGTGCTCTGCGAAGACTGTGTTTTTCCTGAATGTCTTTCATAGCAGGAAGTGGAGTCCCTGTGATGCGTTGGGCAGTTTTCACCACCCGCTGCAGGGCCTTGCGCTCAGCAACAGAGCAGCTTCCATACCAGACTGTAACACAGTTGGTCAGGATGCTCTCTATTGTGCAGCGGTAGAAGTTCACCAGGACGGCTGATGACAGCTGGTTCTTCTTAAGTTGCCTTAAGAAAAATAGGCGCTGGTGAGCCTTCTTGATCAGACTGGAGGTGTTGGTGGTCCAGGAGAGGTCCCTTGAGATGTGGGTCCCCAGGAACTTGAAGGATGAGACAGACTCGACGGCCATCCCATTGATGTTGATGGGATCATGTGAGCCTGTTGGTCCCTTCCTGAAGTCCACAATGAGCTCCTTGGTCTTGGTGGTGTTAAGGAGCAGATTATTGTTGGTGCACCAAGTGGCCAGATGCTGTATCTCCTCCCTGTAGGCAGTCTCATCATTGTTGCTGATTAAAACAATCACTGTGGTGTCATCTGCAAATTTGATGAAGGTGTTGGATCTGTTCATGGGCCTACAGTCGATGGTAAAAAGTGAGTAGAGGAAGGGGCTCAACACACAGCCCTGAGGTACACCAGTGTTGAGTGTGACGGTGGTGGAGCAGATTTGGCCTGATCTAACATTCTGAGGTCTGTAAGTCAGAAAGTCCATAACCCAGTTGCAGAGAGACGTGTTGATATCCAGCTCTCTAAGTTTGATCAGCAGCTTAGAGGGTCTGACAGTGTTGAATGCTGAGCTGAAGTCAACAAACAGCATTCGTGCATAAGTGTTTGTATTGTCCAGGTGTGTGAGTACAGAGTGCAGTGCTATGGAGACTGCATCTTCTGTGCTCCTGTTGCCACGGTAGGCAAACTGATGTGGGTCCAGTGTGGGTGGTAGAGAGTCTTTCAGATGTGTCAGGACCAGCCGCTCAAAGCACTTCATGATGATGGGTGTGAGTGCTACAGGGCGGTAGTCATTCAGGCATGTTGGGCTAGAGTGTTTTGGCACTGGCACGATGGAGGTGGTTTTAAAGCATGTAGGTACAGCTGCTAGGTTAAGGGACAGGTTGAAAATGTCTGTGAATACCCCAGCGAGCTGTTTTGCACATGCTTTGAGGACGCGCCCCGGAATACCGTCTGGTCCAGCAGCCTTTCGCACATTGATCCGACTCAGTGTGGTGCAGACTTCTGAGGAGGTGAGTGTGATGGGTGAGTGGTCGATTGAGGAAGTGATCTTGGTGTTGGGTTCTTTATTGTCTCTTTCAAAGCGGGCATAAAAGTCATTTAGCTCGTTCAGGAAGGAGACATCTGTGGCTGTGGGTGTAGAATGGCTGGGTTTGTAGTTGCTGATGGCCTGAATGCCCTGCCACATGCGCCGAGGATCAGAGTTGGAAAAGTGCTCCTCTAGCTTCAGCTTGTAGCAGTGCTTGGCCTTTTTGATCCCCCTCTTCAGATTAGCCCTGGAAGTGCTGTAGGCCTGTGCATCACCTGATCTGAAGGCAGTGTTGCGTGCCTTCAGCAAGAGGCGCACCTCCTTGTTCATCCATGGCTTTTGATTTGGGTATGTGGTGATCTGTTTCTGGGTAGTAACACTGTCTATGGTGGAGTTGATGTGTTCCAAAACAGAGGAAGTGTAGCTGTCAATGTCTGTGTGAGAGCCGCGGGTGGCCTGGGATGCAAACATACTCCAGTCTGTGTGTTGAAACCTGTCCTGGAGTGTTGAGTCTACCCCTGCTGGCCACACTTTGATGGTCCTCACTGATGGCTTCACACGGTTGATGAGGGGTGAGTACTTGGGGGTGAGGAACAAAGAAAGGTGATCTGATTGACCCAAGTGGGGGAGGGGGGTCGCCGTGTAGGCGTCAGCCATGTTTGTGTACACCTGGTCCAAAGTTTTGTTTCCCCTGGTGTGACACAAAATGTTTTTATGGAATTTGGGGAGCACTGTCTTTAAGTTTGAGTGATTAAAATCCCCCGCAACAATAAAGGCAGGCTCTGGGTGAGCAGTCTGTTGTTTGCTGATGGCCGCATGAAGTTCGTTCATTGCAAACGTAGCATTAGCATCCGGGGGAATATAAGCAGCAGTTATATTCAATTCAATTCAATTCAATTCATCTTTATTTGTATAGGGCTTTTACAATGTAGATTGTGTCAAAGCAGCTTCACATGCATTATAA
>CAIGQQ010007857.1:0-10310 GCA_903798035.1 Danio albolineatus
TTTGAAATGCAACCTTCTCTGTATCCCTCAGATAAAGCGAAGATCGCATACGTCATCTCCTTGCTCTCCGGACCGGCTTTAAGATGGGCAGAGACGATCTGGAACCAAGCCGGGCCGGTGATGGAGTCGATTACCAACTTCATGAGTTATTTCAAGGAAGTCTTTGGACGTGCAGATGGAGAGGTAGCCGCTGGAGAACAACTGTATCACTTAAAACAAGGTACCATGTCTACTCAGGATTATGCTCTCCGGTTTCGGACTCTAGCGGCTGCTAGTGGATGGAATGAGAGATCACTACTGACCACTTATCGGCTCGGCTTGGAGCCAACTCTGCGCATCCAACTGGCTGCCCTCGATGACACAATGGGTCTGGAGAAATTCATACAGCATTCCTTGAGATGTTCCGATCGACTAAAGAGCTATCAGCATGATTTAGTGAGCAACCCTGCAGCACTCCTCCGATCGCCTGAGTCATGCTCCCCTCCAGAACCAGAACCGATGATGGTGGAATCTGGAAGATTGTCTCTAGCGGAACGACAGAGGAGGCTGACCCGGGGTCTGTGTCTCTACTGTGGTGTTGGCGGACACACCCGTCTGGAGTGTCCCCTTCGTCCCATTCGAACCTCAGTGAGTGTATTTAGTACCAGTATTGAAAAATGTAATCCTCTCACTTCTACTGTACAAATAACTACTCCATCTGTTTCCCTCCATGTCACAGCCCTCATCGACTCCGGGTCAGCAGGGAATTTCATCTCCCAATCCCTCTGTCGTCAACTCGATCTCCGCACAGAAGCGTCCTTCCACATCTACCAGATACAACCGATAACACCATGTGCAAAAGTTCCAACTCGGATTCATCGTCAATGTGAAGAAATCCTATTACAAGTGGGAGTCCTACATCAAGAGAAGATCCAATTCCTGGTTCTGGAGGGAGCCAACATGGATATCATCTTAGGGCGCCCGTGGCTGGTGAAGCACGATCCCATCATCTCTTGGGGCACAGGAGAGATCAAACGATGGGGTAATGAGTGTTCGTCAGCCTGTTTTCCCAGTCTTCCCCTCCAGGGTCGAAAACCAATTTCCCTATTCGCGACATCTGTTGAAAGTCCTCCTGAGAAACAGTCTAGTAGCATCCCTATGCTTTATTCCTCCTTTTAAGATGTCTTTTGCCCCAAGAGAGCTTCCCAGCTACCTCCACATCGGCCATGGGACTGCGCCATTGACCTAGTTCCGGGTGCCCAGTTGCCAAAGGGTAGGATCTACCCGCTCTCGCTTCCAGAGACGAAGGCAATGGAGGATTACATACGGGAGGCTCTGAGTCAGGGGTACATCCGGCATTCCAAGTCTCCGGCGGCCTCCAGCTTCTTCTTCGTGGCCAAGAAGGACGGAGGGCTGCGTTCGTGCATCGATTACCGTGTCCTTAATGAAGGCACCATAAAGTTCAAGTATCCTCTTCCCTTGGTCCCATCAGCACTAGAGCAACTCCGAGAGGCGAAGATCTTCACAAAGTTGGACCTCCGCAGCGCGTACAATCTGATCTGAATACGTGAGGGGGACCAGTGGAAGACCGCCTTCGTGACACCTACTGGCCATTATGAGTACCAGGTCATGCCCTATGGCCTGGTCAACGCCCCCTCCGTATTCCAGAACTTCATACATGAAGTCCTCCGGGAGTACCTCCATCGTAGCGTGATCGTCTACATTGATGACATCCTCATTTACTCCCGGAGCGAGGCCGAACATCGCCACCACGTTGCGGAGGTCCTAAAAACCTTGAGGAGAAACCAATTATATCTGAAAGCCGAGAAGTGTTCTTTCCACCAACGATCTGTACAGTTCCTGGGTTATATCATCGACTCTAAGGGGATTCGGATGGACCAAGGGAAGATCGAGGCTGTCTTGTCCTGGCCAGAACCTAACACCATAAAGGAGCTACAAAGGTTTCTGGGTTTCTCCAATTTCTATCGTCGTTTTATCAAGAACTATAGTAGTATCACGGTGCCTCTCACAAACCTCCTCAGAGAGAAACCCAAGAAGCTCCTCTGGTCCCAGGACGCGGCCGCAGCCTTCCGCCTTCTGAAGAAGGAGTTCACCAGAGCCCCCCTCCTGACTCATCCTGACCCTGATCGTCCCTTTATTGTGGAGGTGGACGCTTCCACTACTGGAGTCGGGGCTGTGCTTTCACAACATCAGGGTACTCCGCCCCGACTACACCCATGTGCCTTCTTCTCTAGGAAGCTGAGCCCGGCGGAGCGGAACTACAACATCGGAGACCGGGAACTCCTCGCCATTAAGCTCGCCCTGGAGGAGTGGCGACACTGGCTGGAGGGAGCTCAACACCCGTTCCAGGTGATCACGGACCATAAAAACCTGCTCTACCTCAAGGAGGCAAAACGACTATGTCCTAGACAGGCCAGATGGTCCCTATTCTTTTCAAGATTCCACTTCTCTATCACCTATCGTCCTGGATCCAAAAATGTTAAAGCCGATGCTCTTTCCCGTATGTATGACTATCATGACCAAGAAGAATCACCCTCGAACATCATTCCTGATCACATCCCCATCTGCCCGATCACCTGGACGACTCCTCCAGTTGTTGCCGCTCCAGAGGTTCCCCCTCCGCCGGGATGCCCTCTTCATCGGCAGTTCGTACCACCTGAACAGCGGGTAGATCTACTCCACTCCTTGCACACCTCACTAGGCACTGGGCATCCAGGGATCAACAACACTCTCTCGCTGGTATCCCAACGATTCTGGTGGCCAAACATGGCGAGGGATGTGAGGAGATATGTCCAGGGATGCAAGGAATGTGCCCAGGCAAAAAGTCCGCGTCACCTTCCTACGGGCAAACTCCATCCCTTGCCGATCCCGAACCGTCCCTGGTCACACCTAGGAGTAGACTTCATGACGGATCTCCCTTCATCCGAGGGTAATACATGTGTCTTAGTCATTGTAGACCGATTTTCTAAATTTGTGAAGCTGATCCCTCTGAAAGGTCTTCCCACAGCCTTCGAGACCGCGGATCAGATCTTTAACACTGTCTTCAGATCCTTCGGAATACCCGAAGATATCGTGTCCGACCGAGGTCCTCAGTTCATTTCCCGGCTCTGGAGAGCTTTCTTTAAACTCCTAGGTGTGGCCGTCAGCCTCTCCTCAGGATACCATCCCCAAACCAACGGACAGACTGAGCGTAAGATCCAAGAGGTGGGACGGTTCCTGAGGACCTTTTGTAGTGGTCACCAGCACTCCTGGAGCCAGTACCTGGGCTGGGTGGAGTATGCCCAGAATTCACTGCGGCAACCAACCACCGGACTTACGCCATTCCAGTGTGTACTGGGTTTCCAACCACCACTCTTCCCCTGGGATGGCGAACCATCTAATGTCCCCGCAGTGGATCACTGGTTCCGGGAGAGCGAGAGAGTCTGGGACGAAGCCCATCAACATCTTCAGAGGGCAGTCCGCAGAAGCAAAGTGATCGCCGACCGAAGGAGAACCGAAGAACCCAATTACACGCCGGGTCAAAAGGTGTGGCTATCAACCAAGGACATCCGAATGCGACTGCCCTTTCGCAAGTTGAGTCCCAGGTTTGTTGGTCCCTTTGAGATCGTGGAACAGGTCAACCCGGTAACGTACAAGCTCAAACTCCCCTCACACTACAAGATTCACCCATCCTTCCATGTGTCACTCCTTAAGCCCTATCACGACCCTGTTCTTCCCTCCACAGAGCCTGACCAAGAAGAACCCCCTCCTCCATTGCTGCTGGAGGAAGGTGCAGTCTACGCGGTCAAAGAGATCCTCCGTTCCCGACGTCGTGGTGGTAGACTGGAATATCTGGTAGACTGGGAAGGTTACGGACCCGAAGAGAGGACATGGGTACCTCGAGCCGATATTCTTGACCCCAACCTCATGGCCGAATTCCACGAACGACACCCCGAATTCCCAGCACCACGAGGAAGAGGAAGACCACCACGGCGTCGGCGATCTAGGCCCTCAGGAGCGGGCCCTGGGGAGGGGGGTACTGTTACGGATTGGTCAGGCTCTCACGTCCCGCAATCACAAAGATCACCATCACCTGTCTTCTGATGAGCACCCAGCTGTTTCCCATTCCACGAGCACTATATATTCACAACCCTCCGGTCGCTTAGTGTCCAGGCTCGTTCCGACGAAAGTGGACACTGAGCGATTCCCTGGCGAAAGCATACTCAGTATATTGAACATTGAACTTACCCTGTCTGTATTCTCTTCCTCCTAGTCGTCCTGTGTATCCCGAGTCCTCCTGTTCCCGAGCGTCCTGTTAAGCTGTCTTCTGTGTATCTGGTGTGTGCTGTGATCCTCGTGTGCTCCATCGCCCCTGCCACGGAGGAATACAAGTATCCTGATTACCGATCCTCCTGGCAATCCCTAGTGTGCTCCTCTGTTGTTTTATTAATAAACCCACTTAACGTGCACTTACCTCTGTCTCCTGTCCGCTTCATAACAGTGCAAGTAGAGTAAAAGTATCTGTAGTAAATATTACTCAGAGTATGAGTAAACAGTAGCCCTTTTAGAAGTACTCAAGAGTAGTGAGCAGTGAGTATTACACTGTAGAGAAGCTGATGCGTTTACAGAATGTTACGTTTACACATCCCTGCACAAACAACATGTGCTGTATTTAGGGATCTTCCTATTTTCGTTCGTTCCTTCCAACCTTCCTTCAGTTAGTTGTTTGTTCTCTCCTTCCTTCATTCATTCGTTTGTTCCCTCCTTCTTTTGTTCGTTCGTTCATTCATATTTTTGTTCCTTCCTTCATTAGGTCCGTTTTGTTCATTCATTCGTTTGTTTGTTTGTTCGTTCCTTCCTTCCTTCCTTCCTTAGTTTGTTCAGTCCTTCCTTGAATTCTTCCTTCATTTGTTTGGTCTTTCCTTCTTTCCTCCCTTCATTTGTTTGCTCATTCTTTCTTCCACTTTTTTGTTCCTTCCTTCATTTGGTCCTTTGTTTTTTCGTTTGTTAGTTCGTTCCTTCCTTAGTTTGTTCAGTCCTTCCTTGAATCCTTCCTTCATTCGTTTGGTCCTTCCTTCTTTCCTCCCTTCATTTGTTTGCTCATTCTTTCTTCCACTTTTTTGTTCCTTCATTAGGTCCTTTGTTCTTTCGTTCGTTAGTTCGTTCCTTCCTTAGCTTGTTCAGTCCTTCCTTGAATTCTTCCTTCATTCGTTTGGTCCTTTCTTCTTTCCTCCCTTCATTTGTTCGCTCATTCTTTCTTTCATATTTTTGTTCCTTCCTACATTTAGGTCCTTTTGTTCATTCATTCATTTGTTCGTTCTTTCCTTCCTTAGCTTGTTCAGTCCTTCCTTGAATTCTTCATTCATTTGGTCTTTCCTTCTTTCCTCCCTTCATTTGTTCGCTTATTCTTTCTTTCATATTTTTGTTCCTTCCTTCACTAGATCCTTTATTCCTTCATTCGTTCGTTTGTTTGTCCTTTCCTTCCTTAGTTTGTTCAGTCCTTCCTTGAATCCTTCATTTATTCAGTTCTTCGATCCTTCCTTCCATTCCTTGTTCGGTCCTTCCTTTTATTTGGCCCTTCCTTCCATTCTTCATTGGTTCATTTAGTGATAGTTTAAGGCTGTTTGGTGATTTCAGTCCTCATCCAGTCGACATCCATCATGTTCAGTCACATGCAGTCTATAAACAGTCTCTGGATCATTGCGTGTGCAGATTTTGGATCTTCTTGGACATTTTTAATGTTTCCCAAAGGTTTGCTGCGTTTATAAAGCGCCCATGTCTTGAGGTTGTTCAGTATGATGTGATTTACTTTCTATGTGTGATTTAATTGGACAGGGATCACAGGACTGATCTTTCTACTGTAGACAATGACCATAGACAAGACAGAAATACAGTAGTGACTGCAGGATGAAGGACAGTAGTGGAGGAAAAGCACCGATACTGCACTAAACATGTGCTCAAGGGGAAGGAAAAGTCCACATTTATAAAACTACTCAGTAAAGTACAACTCCTGAGAAACACTCCTCAATTACAGTAGTCTGAGTATTTGTAATTAGTTACTTTACACCACTGGGAATTGCTTTTGTTTGTCTCTTTAAATGTACATGCAGGGACTTTTACTTTGCAGAACACCAGCTCAGGAGCTTCTGGTGCTGATATAAAATCACCGTATTTAAGATCTGCTTTCTTTAAAATCAATCATTCAGTGGCTGGCTGATATAGGATATGAAGCCGGTCTCAGACCGGACATGAAGCACTGCAGTAAATAACATTGTTTGCCTTTAAATTTGGATATTTATTATGCATTAAGCGGCCTCTTACCTCGTTTTACACTAAATTAACGCTGAAATCTATTTCACTGATTATATTTTAATTTATTTGTATTGTTTATGGTGCTACGGTGGCACAGTGGGTAGCACGATTTCCTCACGGCAAGCAGGTCGCTGGTTCGAGTCTCGGCTGGGTCAGTTGGTGTTTCTGTGTGGAGTTTGCATGTTCTCTCCCTGTGTTGGTGTGGGTTTCCTCCGGGTGCTCCGGTTTCCCCCTCAGTCCAAACACATGCGCTATAGGGGAACTGATCAACTACACTGGCCCTAGTGTATGAGTGTGAATGCAAGAGTGTATGGGTGTTTCCCAGTGCTGGAAGGGCATCCGCTGTGTAAAACATATGCTAGATAAGTTGGTGGTTCATTCCGCTGTGGAGACCCCTGATCAATAAAGAGACTAAGATGAAAATAAAATAATCGAATGAATATTATTATTATTATTATTTTAATATTATACTATTAATGCATGAGCACATCATAAGCATCTGCCTTTTTCAATTCGTCAGTGAAATTTCAAGTCAGTGAAAGCTGGAGTAAAGAAAGTAAATTGGATATTTGGCTTGAAGTTTGAGCTCTGTGATTTATTCTGCTGAGACACGGAGATCTTCACAACACTGAAAGACCAAATCATCTCTGGTGCTCCTGACTGAATGCCATCAGGTTTGCGCAGAGATGAGTCAGTGCAGAAACTGTCTGTTCAAGCCTTATTTGTGCCCCATTATTACAGACGTATAATTTAAGCAGTGCACTCGCCGAAGGGGATCTCAGAGGAGCGCAGCATTCTACTGTCTGTTTGTCCATGACTCAAGAGCCAAATCCTGAACAGCTCAAAGAGACGCTTCACTCAAAAATGAAAGCTCTGTCATGGTTTACTCACACTTCCTTTACTCGTTTAAATCCTGTTTGAGTTGAGAAGATGTTTTGAAGAATGTTTTGTATCCATTGTATTTCCTACTGTGAAAGTCACTGCAAAAATGCTTTTCTTACTTCAAGTTTGTCTTGTTTTTAGTCTAAATATGCAAAAAAAATAAAATAAAAATCAAGATTTGTCTGCGATTTCTCAAAATCGGCACTAAAATCATGCACTCAAAAAAATAACTCATTGGATGAACTCAATTTAATTGAGGGCAGGATTTCCATCCAATGAATTTGTTTTGCGCCAACTAAAAAAAAAAATGAGCACAATTAAATGCAATTGAGTTGGTCCAACATGATTTTATCAATTTAAAGTTTGAATAATTTGTATTTTTATTTAACTTAAACTCAAAGGTCTGATAATATCATGTATGTCTGTTATGTGTCGTATATTTCAAAGTCTCTTAGTTTTATTTGATGTTATCCTAAAAATAAAATAAAAGCCATTTTAAGCATATCTATATTGAATATAGATATTCAGTTGATTGAGGCTGATCTCCGAACTAATTTTAGGGCAGTTATTGCTCATGGAGCAAAGCAACAATCTGCATTTTTGCTAATTAAGCTGCCAACACCCCAAAGCATGGGGTCTTCTGCAAGGTGATGATCTCAAAACTCAAAGCATTACATGTAAATCTTCTAAATCTTTAAACTAAAGTGAAGATTAAACTTTAAAAAGTCTTTCAATTAACTTTAAACTACTAAGATTACTTTTATTGTCACATCAGCAGCAGCACGTGTGCTATGATGAGTGAAAAGCTTAGGTGCTGGCTCCAGACAGTGCAAAATAGATGCAAATACAACGACAGTGCAAAAATACAGACAGTGCAAAATACAACATACGACAAGCATGCTGGGATCTACAAATCTCCTAACCAGGTAGTTGGACCATCACAATTCCTTCATGTTGTCCCAACACAAAACGTTTAAGTTAACCTAATGGTTTACAAATTTAAGTGGAGTAAACATAAAACAAATAAATTGGCCAAAGAAATGACAAGAATTGTGTTGTTTCAGCTCATTTTAATTAAGCCGTTTGAACAAGCAGTGATCATTATTTTGAGTGTGCAGTCTGAACTCGGCATTATGGTAACTCAAACCATTTGAGGAAACCGATTGCAACAAACCATTTAAGTTCACAAACTAATCCTAATGAGTACAGTGAACTTAACCCATTTGAGTAAACGAAGCAATTTGTGCACAGTAAAACCCAGATAAATGAGGAGAACTCAAACCAGCTGAGTACTGTAAAACACAATAAGTTAAGGCAACTCAAACCGTTTGAGGAAACCGATTGTGTTAAACCATTTGAGTTAAACTAATCTATATGAGTACTGTCAACTTACTCCATTTAAGTTAAAGTAATGAGCTATATAATTAACTTGTTACCTTCAACACTGAGTTCAAAACTCTTTTCAAATGAGCAGAACTAGCTTTCTGTAAATTTGGAGTTAACTACTCTCATTTCATTTGATAAAGTAGAGTGTTGGGTTTTACTGTGTATTTCAAAGTGTTATCTAGATTATTTAGCTTGTTTTAAGGAAAAACTCATTTCATTTTGACTCATTATTTCTGAAAACAAGACATTATTTTTTGCTTGTCTAGAAAGGGCTTCTTGATTTTAGAATTTGTGGATATTTGGACTAGAAACGAGGCTAAAACTCTGTGAGAGAAGCAGTTTTGCTGTGTAACTTGACTTCCATAGTAGGAAAATAAATACTATGTATGCCAGTGGTTACATGTTTCTAACATTCTTCAGAATATCTTCTTTTATATTCAACATGCAGAATAAAGAAACTCAAACAGGTTTTAATGAAGTACACTGAAAAACAGACATTTGCCGTTTGTTCAAACTTGTTTAAAATGAGCTGAAACAACACAACTCTTGAGTTTCTTTGTAGCGACAACTTAACTTAATGTTCAATCCGATGACTTAAGTGAGCAAACGTGTTGCTTTTAAAATGATTAGCTGATTTAAAAAAGTGAGTAAACCCGTTGCCTTTAGTTTTTTAAGTAAATGAACTGTGTGTAATATGAGAATTGAGTTAAATTAACTTAACAGGTTCCTAGTTATGGCAGGTTTGCTCACTTTATTAAGTATAGTAAATCATCTCTTTTTACCGTGGATGAGTCAGTAATGACTGAGCTTTTATTTCTGGATGGATCTTCTTAACGAATGCAGAGATTTCTCCAAATGCTGCTTTAGTGAATGATATAGAAGGTGTTTCCACAGAAGATGTCAGTGCGGTCGTCTCATAGCAAATGTTTTTGCACTTCTCTTCAGTTGTTGCAGGAAAACTGTTGCTTTTGGCTGTTGGGTTTTGCTGTTTCACTTGCGTTCCTGTTTTCCCTGTGAGAGCAAGAGCAGATTCTGTCAAAACCCTGACAAGTAAATTACAAATCGATTCATCATCTTCCATGCAGCTTATTTTGGACCTGTCTGTGGTCTTTCTTTTTTTCTTCTGGTGGTTTAGAGCTCGACGGAGCCCTGCTCATTTGATGTGTTGGAGATGTCCTGCTGTTCTTTTATTATTACAAAGTCAGGCCAATCTAAAGCTAAAGCTTATAAATTGCGCTCTCTCCCTCTCTTTATATATATATATATATTTTTTGCAACTAATATGCAGCCTGAGCCCCTGGTTAGACTTTTAATATAATAAAACTGTACCAAATATATCTAATATACATTTGTGTGTGTGTGTGTGTGTGTGTGTGTGTGTGTGTGTGTGTGTGCATAAACATTACCAATAATACAAACAATACAGTACAAACCTGATTTAGTTTGAACCACTTTTTAAAATGTCTTGTCTTTGAAATGTGTTTAATTGTGTTTTTATTGGATAGCAGTGGTTTGTTTTAGAGGATTGAGTAAAAGGGGGCTTTCTTAAGGGGGCTAAAAGCAGTTTTACATTTAGAAATGAATATTTTTGTTCTTAATATAACAGCAACAACAATAATAATAATAATAATAATAATAATAATAGTGATGAAATCTTAAGAGTGTATTCCTGTGACCCCATATTCATTCATTCATTTTCTTTTCGGCTTAGTCCCTTTATTAATCCGGGGTCGCCACAGCGGAATGAACCG
>CAIGQQ010007860.1:153843-163896 GCA_903798035.1 Danio albolineatus
CAACACAACACAACACAACACAATCCTGCCCAACACAACACAATCCTGCCCACAATCCGCAGTTCATTACTCTCATCACACACATGTAACCCCGCCGGCCCGGTGTAGACCACCCGACCCGCTCTGAGCTCCAGCGTCTGTCTCCAGAGCCCTTCAGAGGTCAGAGGAGCGGGGTTTACCTGCACAGCACTGCTCCAGCTGACCTCTGCTCCACTCAGCGATACATCAGGGTCTCCTGCAGGATCATCATGAGGGAACAGCACAGGGGACGCAGCGCACTGAAACAGACGAGCAGCCATTATTCATTATCATTATTAGCCTTGATTATTCATCATTAACAGATGAGCTGGACTGTGTGACGGCTGAAACTGAGGCCTCCGTCACTTCATCAACACACACACACACACACTCTTACATGCAAACACAGATGCACACTCACAGAGACACATACGTTTGAACATTTGGGGCCCTCAGCAGAATCATTGTGGGGTCCTACTGTACCTTGCTCTAAACAGTGCAGTATTGACAGTAACAGTGCCACAATGACTTTATAGCTTATTAAACAGCACCAATGATGCTTTATGAGCGTCTGAATGAGCTGGACATTATAAACCAGCACTGTTTCTGTCCACCAGCAGCTTCAGAAATGAGGAATGAAACTATCTATAATAACAGAGCAGTTATTCCTGCTTGGTGTCCTTCTGGAGTGTTTAAAGCATACTCTGTTCATTCAGCAGACTGAAGATTATATTAAAGATATTAGCTTGAGATTTTTTTATTCCAAAAGTAAAATCCCTGCAATGAGTGGTGGATTTAGGCATGAACAATACAGGCGATCGCCCAGGGCAGCATCTTGCAGGCGGCGGCATGGGGAGACAAAACAAAAACAAAAACATGCCCTGGTAAAAATCACATGAGGCCCAGTAAGCTCTGAGATCTGCTTTACTTTATGCAGGTGTATTAACCCCAAGAGTGATGCCAGAATAAAGACGTCAGTGTTTACATTCACATTTGCCGTCTTTTGCACGCACAAGTTTGATATTCTCTGTGTGCAGCTGAAACACCGATGGAGAAAGCACTGACACATGCGCACTGAGAACCATTCCTGCACACCTCCTGATGTGAATCCTGCTGTTTACATGCACACTGATAAAATACACGCCGCTCATGTGTGGTGGAACCAGAGTATCAGCCTTTAATGTTACTTATGACACGAGGTGTCACTCGCAGCGAGCTTTACTAGTTGACAAAAACTGAAGATGATATAATATGATGATGATCTTATTTTATATGGCTATAGAAGGAGAATGGAGGGATAATGAGGGGGCAGGGACTTCTTAACATTAATTCTCAGCCCAGAGTCGAGTCTAAGATGAACAGATAGTTCTATAAAGCAGATATATTTTGTATTTTATGTAATAAAATTAATCAAAATGATTGTTTTCCAGATAGATTTAGGATTATGATTTCTGTTATTTATTTATAATAACACTTGTATAATAACTATTATTATTCTTTCATTCATTTTCTTGTCGGTTTAGTCCCTTTATTAATCAGGGGTCGCCACAGCAGAATGAACCGCCAACTTATCCAGCATTTGTTTTACGCAGCGGATGCCCTTCCAGCCGCAACCCATCTCTGGGAAACATCCATAAATTCTCATTCACACACATACACTACTGACAATTTAGCTTACCCAATTCACCTATAGCGCATGTGTTTGGACTGTGGGGGAAACCGGAGCACCCGGAGGAAACCCACACCAACACGGGGAGAACATGCAGACTCCACACAGAAACACCAACTGACCCAGCCGAGACTCAAACCAGCGACCTTCTTGCTGTGAGGCGAACGTCCCACTCACTACGCCACCGTGGCGCCCCACTATTATTATTATACAATAATTATTAGCTTATTTATACTAACTGTACATATTTTTAATAATTCCAGTTCTGGTTTTGTCCATATTTTACCCAAATTTAGGGTAAACCATCAAACATTGTTCAGAATGTGCATGTCTAATGGTCCTTTTCTATATAAAGTAGATGTAACATTCTAGAACCACACAAGAACTACACTTCTATAAACCAACTATTGATGAGCTTGAGAGAGGAGAGGGGGTGTATATGGGGTGGTTCACCCGGGTGCCATTCAAGCACCACCACAAGGAAACTACAGTGAAAATGCCTTACTTAGTAATGAAATATATGTTCTGAAAACATTAAACACTAAAACAACAACAACAACAACAAAACAAGTAACACTAATCTATAAATAATACAATCAATAAGCAAATAATATAAAGTAAATACGAACAAACATGAGAAAGGGAAGCAACAAACACTGGGATAATGGCAATACCCAAACACAAACACTTTAATATTCCCTTCAGTCTGCTTCCCTCTTCCTTACATTTGAGAAGCGGGTTTAGAGCTGACATTAAACTATGATTCATTCAATTAGGACATAACCCAGATAGCAAAGAATTCTGGCCCAGATTTGGCATAAAGCTGCACAGCAGACATCCGTCCCGCACTGGCGTACAGCATGTGGGCCAAACATGCTCCGGGTTTGGCAGAGGTCTTATAGGCGGCACTCAAGACTTGGGCCAGATATCACATGTAGTATTGGGCCCAGATGTAATAAATGTATATGTGGCCACGTGAGTTTGGCCAGTCTTGACCCACTTTTAAAATATATTTAAATTCTTTTTGAGTAAAGAAAACGATCTACTAATCAGATCGCGGTAACACTTTATTTTGATGGTCCATTTGAGTATCAGTAGACTGTCTGCTTAATATCTGCTCATACTGACATTCAACATTTAACTGACTAGAAGATACTTTGCAAGTACATGTCAACTTACACTAACCCTATTATAATCTATAATAACTACTTATAATCTAATGATAATTATTTGCAATGTAACTTAAATTCAACAAACGGAACATCAAAATAAAGTGTGACCCAGATCGCTTCGAGTAAAAGCACAGCCATAAAGCACAGCGCTTCATGTGTTTATCAGTTTCTTTACAGTTGTGAAACACCAACATATCTGGCCCAGTTCAGGCCCATTTATGGGTTATTAACTTGTCTGAGTCTTGGCCCAGATATGGTCCATGTTTGGCTCTTGTCTGGAAGCCAGATGGTCTAGTCGTGTACTGTTCACTGCAGCATGTGGGCCAAGCAAAAGCTGACTGTGTGTAGGCATGGGACGATAACCGTTTTCAAGGTATACCGCGGTATGAAAAAGTCAAGGTTTTCATACAGCCAAAATTTTCTGCTATACCATTCCTAAGGTATGTGTAAGACTTTTTATTTACTTTTTTTAGGTGTAAATCGTAATGAAATCTGTGTTTTTGAAACAAATGAAGATCGCAGAAGTCAATGATTCACTTGAATTATTCAGCCTGACATGTTTACTGCTCCAAAATACTTTAAAATGTTTCTCAAAATAAAATATTTTGTGTTCAAAGGGGGAAAAAAGGTTTGTTTTTTACCCAGACGTTTAAAAAGAACTTATATCAGAGCAGTAATTACAATACCGTCATACCATGAAACCGTGATATTTTTATCCAAGGTTATCATACCGGCAGAGTCTTACACCGGCCCATGCCTAGTTGTGTGGGCCAGAGATATTTTGCTATGTGGGAACTTTGTTAAACATGTCTCAGGAAAAGTATTAGCCTACCAGTGTGCAGAATATATCAGTGAAAGACACTTCAGTGCTGTTGCACTTCAGTAAAATGATTTTAAGACTAAAACGGTGTGTAAATACACTCACTGTCTGCTGGACTGTGGTTTGTTGTATCTCCAGCGTGTGGGATTCCTCCTCCAGGAATGATGACCTTCTGCAGACCAACAACAGCAGAGAGAGAGTCCTGCTGCACATTCAGCTCCTCATTAGTCACATCAGTCTGCTTCATCTAGGGGTGAGCAACCCTGCTCCTGGAGATCGGCCGTCCTGCAGATTTCAGTCGCAGCCCGTATCAAACACACCTGCCTGTGATTATCCAGCGCTGATTAACTGCTTCAGGTGTGTTTGATCAGGGTAGAGCTGAACTCAGCAGGAAGGGAGATCTCCAGGAGCAGGGTTGAGCACCACTGATCTACATGTGTGTGCTGCTGCAGGTGTGTGTGTGTGTGTGTGTGTGTGTGTGTGTGATGAGTCAGTAGATGTGTAACAGCGCCCTCTGCTGCATCAGCTCTCTATACACCATTCCACACATTACAACTGTTGATAAGGCTTGAAGCCGGATCCAGGACAGACTGTGAAGCGCGTTTCTTTGAGTTTATGTGGAACTGGCCATTGAATGTCTTTAGAGAAGCTTCTCCATCATACCTGAAAGCTTTACTGGCACATTGTGTTCATCATAATCATGCAACAATTTAGCTTTAAAAGCGTCTGGAAGTACCTCATTATCGACATGTTCATCCAGTCATCTGTGATCTCTGATCTCAATTTAAAAAAGAGTGACAAGTTAGAGATGAAAGCGGGCAGAAAGATGACGTCACTTCACTGATCACATGACCACCCTCCTGACTTCACCAGTGCTCTTCTGCCATCTGCAGGTCACTTATGATAACACATACACACACACACACACACACACACACACACATTCACTACTACAAAACAAACACTCTGCACTTTAACATCTTCAAAACACTTTTCTGTATGATGCATGAGCACTTTCCCTCACGTTAGGTGTACGCACACACACACACACACGCACACACACACACACACGCACACACACACACGCACACACACACACTGTTGATCTGCGTACCTGTCGTGTATTTAAATCTTGACCATGAACACAGCACAGTAATGACTCAGCCATTCTCCTGCTGGCTGTGGTTAATGTCAAACTGAGCAGCAGGACAGCTCTATAGTACTCACTCACAGAAGCAGGGATTGGACTGTTTTGACTGATCATGTCTCTTCAGATATCTGTAAACATGTCGTAAACACACACACACACACACACACACACACACACACACACACACAGCTAATTCGACACCTCAGGGTTATACTGATGTAAAGCAGCTGATCCTGTCAGTGAGAGTCAGCGATCAATACAGGCATCAGGAGTCCACATGAACACACTGTACAGCCGGATCTGCTCAGCTTTAACCAGGCGTTACACACAGAGCTGATGTCTGTGATCCGTCAAGCATGATTACAGCCATGTTCAGCAGAGGTCAAAGGTCATCAGGTCTTTATTTCAGCGATTGGTTTTATATGTTTGGAAACTTCTCGTTGTGAGGAGCTGCGTGTCAGGTTTGACTCTCCTAAAGCACATGAAGACCACAGCTCATGGCTGCAGGTGATTAAGACTCAGACCACCCATATAGCAAAATCTCTCTGGCCCAGATCTGGCCCACACAATCAGCTTTAGCTTGGTCCTCATGCTGCAGTGGATTACAGTACACGACTGGACCAAGTCTGGCTTCCAGACAAGAGCCAAACATGGACCATATCTGGGTTAAGTTAATAACTGGGTTAAGTTAATAACTGGGTTAAGTTAATAACTGGGTTAAGTTAATAACCATAACTGGGCCTGAACTGGGCCAGATATGTTGGTGTGTCATGGTTGCAATGAAATTGATAAACCCACCCACATAGCACGTTTCCTGGCCCAGCTCCCTCGGCCCAAGTACTGCACAGAATGACGATCCTGAAGTGGCCCATAACTGGAGTAAAGACATGGGCCACACATGGGCTATAACCGGCCTGAATCTCAGCCAATTTATCACCCTCAACTGGGCCAAAACAGGTTTATTATTGGTGCCGATTCTCAGCTATAAGTTTATACTTTAACCAGAAACCCCAAACACTGAGCCGTAACCCAGCCTAATGTTTCCTAAACAACATGAACAATCACTAGACTGATCTGGGCCACACACCTCCATCCACAACTGGCCTAAATGTAGTTTGCCGTCATGCATGCAGTGCCATCATTGCCATGCATAGTCCACATTCAGCTGACGTTATGCATGCCAACACACCAGCAGTGCCATAATGAGGCCACATTTGGGTCAAGATCGTTTGCTATGTGGGCATGAAGCATTGCTCTTTAGGCATGCTGTGCTTTTTCTTGAAGCGACCTGATTGGTAGAACTTCTTTCTTTACTCAAAATTACTTTGATGTATTTTAAAAGTGGGTCAAGACTGGCCAAACTTACGCGGCCCACATCTTAGTTTGTAACATCTGGGCCAAATACTACATTTTACATCTGACCCAGATTTTGTGTGCTGCCTTAAAGACGGTGCCACCTCTGCCAAAAAGGGCCGTGTTTGGCCCACATGCCGTATGCCAGTGCCGGATGAATGTCTCCCATATAGCAAACAGACTTGGCCCAAATGTGGCCTCATTATGGCACTGCTGGTGTGTTGGCATGCATAATGTCAGCTGAATGTGGGCCATGCATGGCAATGATGGCACTGCATGCATGACGGCAAACTACATTTGGGCCAGTTGTGGATGGAGGTGTGTGGCCCAGATCAGTGTAGCGATTGTTCATGCTGTTTAGGGAACATTAGGCTGGGTTATGGCTCAGTGTTTGGGGTTTCTGGTTAAAATATAAACTTCCCACATAGCAAATGTTTTCTGGTCCAGCTCTGGGCCACACAATAACTTTTCCCTCGGCCCAGGTACTGCAAAGAATGGCAGTCCTGAAGTGGCCCATAACTGGAGTAAAGACAAGGGCCACACATGGGCCACAACCGGCCTGAATCTCAGCCAAGGACTCAGCTAACTGGCCCTGAACTGGACCAAAACAGGTTATTATTGGTACCGATTCTCAGCTGTAAGTTTATAGCTGTCGATATGCATATCTGTAGCTCCGCCCTCTTCTGAAAACACCACAATCTCATTTGCATTTAAAGCGAAAGTCACCAAAACAGCACAGTTAGGATCAAAGCCTGAAAGGGTCAGTTTCAGAGAGCTGGAGAACATCATCTGTGTGTTATTCTCAGCTCAAACACACACACACACACACACACACATATTGCAAAGTATCAGTGAAATATAATCTCAGCACACCTCCTGCTAATCCGCTAATGAGTGTGTATTTGAGACAGAGCTCAGTGTTTGGACTCATAACAGCGTACAGTAAAGCGCTGACCGCCTTGACTGCAGGAGGAGGAGCTGCGGGAGAACCGGCTCTACCGGTGACGCCTCGCATTGTAATTTACTTCTTATTAACTACAAAATCACTGTGCCCCAAACACACGGACAAACCAGCAGCCGGAGCGGTCCCCAGAGAGAACTTCAGCTTACAGGTAAGAGCTGCACACCTGCGACACACACACACACACACACACACACACACACACTCACTGCGACTCAAATACAGTCTGTGACAAATCTGCTTATATTCATATGAGAAAGTGTGTGTGTGTGTGTGTGCTGGAGCTGCTCTGTTAATTCACAACTCAGAGCGACTGCTGATTAACTTCACTAACCAGAGTTTCTCCAACACTATCAGCACATACCGCTCCTGTCTGTCAGAGACACACTGCATTTTCTAGACCAGCACTAAATATATTCTTATTTTCAGAAATAATGTGTCAAAAACAAGGGAGTTTCTCCTTAAAACAGGCAGAATAATCTACCATTGGGGGAGGCAGAGTAATCTAGTTTTCCTTTGACATAAGATTATTTTAAGCAGGTGGTTTAAATCAGAGATACACAAACTAGGCCCATGGTGACCTCTGATTTAGTCCGCCATCCCATCTGAGATGGAGAATGACGAGGATGGTCTAGAGATTGTCATTTCAAATGTAATTGAACCTTTGTTTGTTTGTTTGTTTGTTTGTTGTAGTGTTAAGCTACAGAAATCAAATGTTTCGATTCGAATGGTGTCCTTCAATCAGATTTAATCTAACATGTACATACTGTCACCCCACAGATTCTGCTTGAGTAATCAGCATTTAACTCCAAATCTGGGGTGTGTTACCCAAACAGCGACGTAACTCGCGGCTGAACTATCATAATACACTGCATCGTTTGGGAGAAGAACGATGTAGTGACAAGTGTTTCCCAAAACCCGTAGTTCCTCTGTCGCAGATCCGTCGCTTGAACCATGTTAGTTATAACGTAAAACGCCCACAATGATGCTCTAAACGGGGCGGAGGAACACCACTAGGAAAAATATACTAGCTTTGGAGACGTAACATGAATTCCGCTTGGCTGTGTTTAAAATCACATCAATGTTTTCAAAGTGCACTGCAAAGGGAGCGCAATTAAACATAAAGATCACTAAAACGGAACTGTAGAAATACTTTTAAAGCAAATTACACCTAATAGTGATGACTGGCTTCTAATCATTTGAAGTTTAAATGTTAAAATGTTCTGAATGAATAGGGCATAGGGGGGGATAACGGGGATTAGAACACAGCCAGGAACTCTGCTTCTAACTACAGCTCCAGAGGTGTAGCTGCAAGTGCACAAGTTTGTGACGCAGTTTGTGAACGTTCAGTGAAACGACAGATTTAGGAAACGTAAAATCAATGAACTATGTTTGTAACAACGCAACTTGCTACCTTAGTTGGCTAATGATGATTTTGGGAAACGCACCCCTGATTGTTTATGATTGTATTGCAATAAGTTTTATTTGAAAGAGTTACATCACATTAGTTGATACGATTTAAAGTCATGTTTTATATTTATTTTTAAATATTATGAAATTAATTAGACGGATGAGTAGCATGATCGCATCACAGCAAGAAGGTGACTGGTTCGAATCCCAGCTGGGTCAGTGGGTGCTTCTGTGTTCTCCCTGATAGATGCTGTAGATTTCATTGCATGTCATGGCACCGTGTTGCATGCAGAGTAAGGCTGGATTATCAGGGACACTCACTCATTTTTGTGTCGTCTATCTGGCAACGTGTGTGTCATGTTGATGGAAAGGCCAATATTTTGAATGTGGACTGCAATCCTACATGCTGCAGCTTTAAGACACTTGAAGAGTCCCTGTGACTGTGTGGAGTACAACTTGTTCCTGGATCAGCGTCTTCCCTGAAAACTGTAACCCTATCACTAAACGCCACAATCACAGTGGTGTAAGAATGGAGTATAAGCTGCTCTGGATCCTCACTGTAAACCCGGTCAGATCTGACGGGCTGATGAGAACATTCGCTGCTTATTTCTGTGACGCTGCTCTGAAACTGCAGGATGATGAAGGACCATTTATAACAACTGAAGGGGAAAGTGTTCGCTTAGGAATTATTTCCCATTTTCTGTTTAACAGAGAGATTTCTTCAACACATATTTAAACATAATAGTTTATTAATAAACAGTTTCTGATCAGTTATGTAGTCTTTGCCGTGATGACAGCATGTAATATTAGACTAGATATTCTTCAGGATCCTAGTATTCAGCTTAAAGTGAAATTTAAAGGCTTCACTAGGTACAACAGAGATTTGTTCTGGAGACAATAATAAGAAAATTATTGACTTTAGAGGTCAAATAATTTAATAATTGACTTTAATGGGATATAGTTCACCCAAACATGAATATTTACTATACTCTCCCTCAAGTGTTTCCAAACCTTTATGAGTTTCCTTATTCTGCTGAACACTAAAGGAAATATTCTGAAGAATGCTAGAAACCTGTAACCGCTGACTTCCATTACAGGAAAAACAAATACTATGAAAATAAGGTATTTTGTGTTCAAATGAAAAAATAAATTAAAACATGTTTGTGAGAAGTGAAAGTGAATGAGTGAATAGAGAGAGAGTTTCAGTTATGGGTGAACTATCCCTCTAAATTTTTTTTTTTAAAAGTTAAAAACGGCTTTTATTCTAAATAAACCTAAAAGAAACAATAGTACTCCAGAAGAAAAAAGGTAACACTTTAGTTTATTACTAAGTTTATGACTGTATAACGTTGTCTAAGACTATAGCAATGCTGTCCTTCACTGTATAATAACATTGTTTTCAATTCTAATAACTTTGTATTCGACTGTATAATAACGTTGTGTTCGACTGTAAAATAACATTGTGTTCGACTGTATAATAACATTGTGTTCGACTGTATA
>CAIGQQ010007860.1:244362-261575 GCA_903798035.1 Danio albolineatus
GACCACCAAAACACATCAACGACCCATAGAACCTCCCAATGACCACCAAAACACCGTAACAACCCCCAGAACCTCCCAATAACCACCTTCACCAATCATCCCAAAAAACACAATGACCATCTACAACCACCAGTCCAACCCAACAATGACCCAATAACTACCTAGAACCTTCAACTGACCACTCAGAACACCCAAAACAGCAAGAAACTACCACCAGAACATCTCATTCACAGAACAACCCTTAATAAACAAAAACAACCAAGACCACCTAAAACAACCCAACAACCATCCAGTACACACCAAAGACCACCAAAACACCTCAACGATCCCCTAGAACCTCCCAATGACCACCAAAACACATCAATGACCCCAAGAACATACCAAAGACCAATTTGAAAAACCAATAACCTCCTGAAACATCTCAAGAACCACCTAAAATAACCCAACAACCACCTAGAACACCCCCAGAACAATCCCAACATGCTAGAACAACCGCAATGACAACCCAATAACACCTAAACAACCAAGCACACCCAAATACCTAAATGCCTACATCCCAACACACCAATGACACCAACAACCTCAGTGACACAAATAATAACTATCTAGAACACCTCAACAACCCCCAGAGAAGATTGACCAATACATAAACCACCCAGAACACCCAAACACCCACCCTGAACAACCCAACCACCATCTAGAGAAATGAAGGTGTGTTCTGGCTGGGCTGAGCTCTGTTATGGTGAGGGTCAGGAACAGTGAATAGTGATGGGTCATTCTTGAATGATTTGTTCGTATTGAATGAATCGTTTAAGTGACTCGTGAACAGTGAGTCGCCTCAGAGAGTGATTCGTTCATTAGCACATGCACACATTGCACAGGTGGAGATTAGTTTGAGTCTTCAGTCCGGTTTGAGTCGGTTGTTGATCTAGTTCTCTCTGGCTTGTAGTTTGATCAGCATTTGGGCCAGTTGGAGATGTGTTTGGAAGCGTCACGTAACACACTAATGATGTGGTGGCTAATTGAAATGAACAAAATGACTCACTCACTGAACGAGACTCAAAGATTCGAGTCTGTAAAATGATTCATACTCCCCAGCACTAACAGTGAAGGTCAGAGAAGCACTGCAGCTGTTCCAGTGTTCAGCATACAGCATATGTGTGTGTGTGTGTGTGTGTGTGTGTGTGTGTGTGTTGAGGGTGGAGTCACGTGCTTTAGCGTTGGTTCATGTTCATGGTTGTGGAACTCTGGAATTCCTCCTCAGGTTCAGAACAAGCCGACACAAGCAGACCAGCATTAGCAGAGGAGAGTGTGTGTGTGTGTGTGTGTGTGATTAGCAGGACGTGGGAGAGCTGAGATCTTTGACACGGACACACTGTGAGATTTCTCAGCATTCACACTCCGTCACTGTGAAAAATCACGCTGAATATTCATCCGTCAAACACACACACACACACACACACTCATTCATCAGGACAGATGAAGAGCTCATAGAGGCTCTGGATCAGAGCTGGAGGAGTTTGTGGAAGCTGAGCCACTGAACGATGGACACACAGACATCACCACTGAGGCTTCAGGCTTTAGAATAGTCGACCAAACTACAACACTGCCCATATTATTCATTCATTCACTCTCCTTCAGCTCAGTCCCTTTACTAATCAGGAGTCGCCACAGTGGAATGAACCGACAACTTATCTAGCATATGTTTAAGGCAGCAGATGCCCATCCAGCTGCAATCCATCACTGGGAAAACACCCATTCACACTCATACACTAGGGCCAGTGTAGTTCATCAGTTCCCCTATAGCGCATGTGTTTGGACTGAAACCGGAGCACCCGGAGGAAACCCACACCAACACGGGGAGAACATGCAGAATCCACACAGAAACACCAACTGACCCAGCCGAGACACGAACCAGTGACCTTCTCACTGTGAGGTGATTGTGCTAACCACTGTGCCACCGTGACGCCATACTGTGCTCGTTTTAATATATAAAATAGATTTTAAAATAATAAATAGCCATATTTAAATATTAATGATAAAATTACCAGGTTTGTTGTATTGTTAAAGGTTTGAATACAAAAACAATAACTATATGCTTAGATAAACTGTAACAAATTTGTTTAATTCTCTTTTAAAATTTCTCTGACGTAAATCCAGGTGTCCTTGTTGCACATTTCAAGACTTTCCTATAGTAATCATAATTAATTATGCATAATTGCATGCAAATAACCCTCATTCTAACGCTAAGCATGTAAGAACACATAACTAATTAGTATTATTCAGTAGTTACATTCATATTTAAGCAATTAAGCAAAGCATTCAGGAATTTAAATCAAACTATAATGTAATTAAATGACTAAAATATGAATAAATGAACCCTTAAGTGTGCTGTTCAGACTGACTGCACTTTGGTAATCTCGGTGCTGCTCATTGACTTCCATTATGATGATATTTATTGATTGCAAAGCAACGACAGCAGATAATCATGCGTTCCTGACTGTTACTGCTGGGATTATGAGGTGAAATGTGTATTTTTACTGTTGATCATCAGATGTCAGCATTAACCCTTTAGATCAGCCTGTGCTGAAGAGTTTCTGGCTGTTATATGGAGTTCAGTGGAGTAAAACAGCAGATTATAGTGTGTGTGTGTGTGTGTGTGTGCAGAAATACACTTACCATGTTTACCATGTTCTAATAAATTACATTTTACAAAGCGTCCCTCTTCCCAACAGCGAAAACCAGCAACAATAAAATATACATGATTATCTGCTGTCATGGCTTTCCAATCAATAAATGTGATTATAATGGAAGTCAATGGAGCAAACAGCCCCATCATCACCATCTGAACAGTGTATTGTTGAATAATTGAGAATAAAAGTGCAGTAAATGTTTAAATCCGCTGAATTAAATCCAATTTAATTCCATCCTCTGAAACACAGAGAAAATAGTGATCAAATTGAGACTCAAAATCACCCCAGAGTGGATGAAAACGACCCAACAGCACACATAAGGGTCAAAAGTATGACTGAATTCAGATTTAAATAGCCTTATGGTGTTTAATCTTCAATAAAAGGAGAAAACGCAATGAAGGATGTGCATGTTAGTATAATGAAGCGGACAGGTGTCAGTGCTGTCAGTTTATTTCAGCAGAGGAGTATGGAGATGCTGCTAACTGAAGGATCTGTCGCCCCCGTGTGTTGGAGATCAGGAACAGCACAGACTCCGAGACTCTGGTGTTCAGCTCTCAGGTGTAGAGGTTACTCTGGATCTCGCTGACCCGCGTCACTCTCTGCAGGACGTCTGCACTGAGACTCTGCTCCAGCTGCATCATCAGGAGACATGAGGAACACGAGAGTGAGGACGTGTGTGTGTGTGTGTGTGTGATCTAAATACACTCCATGTCCACAGTATGGTTCTCTCCGTCATCCACACTGGATGAACACCTGCACACCCGCTCATATACACCGGTCGTCCACTAAGAGATGTTTCTGTTTCCTAAAATGCTGTCTCAGGGTGGACAGTAGGCAGAAAGGAAATAAAACATGGCCATAGAGAAGCGGAGAATAACACACACACACACACACACCTTCAGCACTGAGCTCAGAGTTGCTGCAAACATCTGCATGCTGGTGGAGTCTGGGTGGAGAGTGTCACTGTAGCACTGGTAGAGGACAGCTGAGATCTGATGAACCTGACAGTGGCTGAGGACTGCACACACACACACACACACACACACACACACACACACACACACACACACACACACACACACACACACACACACACATTAGATGCATGACTACAGGGATTAATTTTATTATTGAACAGCAACCATGTTCTCACTGAACCCAAAACACTCATTAATATCAAAGCTGAACATTTCTGGAAGTAGTTTTTAGTTTGTTTTTAGTTTGAGCTATTTTAGGAGGATATCTGTGTGTGCAGGTGACTATTACTGTGCAGAATTATTAGGCAACTTAACAAAACACAAATATATCCCCATTTCAATGATTTATTTTCACCAGTGAAACCAATATAACATCTCAACATTCACAAATATACATTTCTGACATTCAAAAACAACAAAAACATCAGTGACCAATATAGCCACCTTTCTCTGAAGGACACTCAAAAGCCTGCCTTCCATGGGTTCTGTCAGTGTTTTGATCTGTTCACCATCAACATTGCGTGCAGCAGCAACCACAGCCTCCCAGACACTGTTCAGAGAGGTGTACTGTTTTCCCTCCTTGGAAATCTCACATCTGATGATGGACCACAGTTTCTCTATGGGGTTCACATCAGGTGAACAAGGAGGCCATGTCATTAGTTGTTCTTCTTTTAGACCCTTTCTTGCCAGCCGCGCTGTGGAGTACTTGGACGCTATGATGGAGCATTGTCCTGCATGAAGATCATGTTTTTCTTGAAGGATGCAGACTTCTTCCTGTAGCACTGCTTGAAGAAGGTGTCTTCCAGAAACTGGCAGTAGGACTGGGAGTTGAGCTCGACTACATCCTCAACCCCAAAAGGCCCCACAAGCTCATCTTTGATGATACCAGCCCAAACCAGTACTCCACCTCCACCTTGCTGGCGTCTGAGTGGGATGGAGCTCTCTGCCCTTTACCGATCCAGCCACGGGCCCATCCATCTGGCCCATCAAGACTCACTCTCATCTCATCAGTCCAGAAAACCTGAGAAAAATCAGTCTGGAGATATTTCTTGGCCCAGTCTTGACGTTTCAGCTTGTGTGTGTTGTTCAGTGGTGGTGGTTTTTCAGCTTTCTTACCTTGGCCGTGTCTCTGAGTATTGCACACCTTGTGCTTTTGGGCACTCCAGTGATGTTGCAGCTCTGAAATATGGCAGAACTGGTGGCGAGTGGCATCTTGGCAGCTGCAGCTTGACTTTTCTCAGTTCATGGGCAGTTATTTTGGTTTCTCCACACGCTTCTTGCGACCCTGATGACTATTGTGAATGAAGCGCTTGATTGTTGGATGATCACGCTTCAGAAGCTTGGCAGTTTTAAGAGTGCTGCATCCCTCTGCAGGATATCTCACTATTGTTGACTTTTGGGAGCCTGTCAAGTCCTTCTTTTGACCCATTTTGCCAAAGGAAAGGAAGTTGCCTAATAATTCTGCACAGCTGATATAGGGTGTTGATGTCATTACACCACAGCCCTTCTCATTACAGAGATGCACATCACCTAATATGCTTCATTGGTAGTAGCTTTCCAGACTATACAGCTTGGAGGAAGACAACATGCAGAAAGAGGAGGATGTGCTCAAAATACTCATTTGCCTAATAATTCTGCACTCCCTGTATAGTACTGTGGTGTAGTGGTGCAGTGCAGTGCAGTGGTGTACCTGCGGCTGCCAGTCCGCTGCAGATGTTGGGCTGCTCCAGCGGTGGGCAGGTGACGGTGTGTGTGTGTGCGCTGGTCTTCAGAGAGCGCAGGAATGGTGTGCTGCTCCCACTCAGGTAGTCTGAGGTCTTATATTCAGCTGAGGAGCTGTCTGAGAGAACGGTGACGTTCAGATCCCTCGTCTGAACACATGAGAAGACCTACACACACACAGCAGATGAGGAATGCTCGCAGATGCACACACACACACACACACACACACACAGCTCTATACGAACACTCACCTTCTCTGTTAACTGGAACAGCTGATCCTCTGCCACGAAACCCTGGCACTGGCAGATCAACACCTGCACACACACACACACACACACTCAGGGTCATGCATGAGCACTACTGAGTGAACTAACTCATGCTACCAGTATGAGCAGGAACATCCCAATGGAAGTCTGGGGTTCTCCTCACAGTCTGAGTGTTTGCTGGAGCGCAGTGAGTGTGAACAGCTTGTTCTGAGTCTCTCTCGGCAGATATCATGAGCATCATGTTCACTCAGTAGTGGAGAACTGCTGCTATTTGAACACAGCCGACCACATCAGGGTTTACCAGTGTGTTTCCACCGCCTCAGAACACTCCAGACCGGTTCACACATGCAGATACTGCTCATAATCGGATTAAAGCACACTTCTTCACACTGAGCATGAGCTGGATTGTTAAGACTTGTGATGTGGAGTCTGGAGGAATGATTTTAGTGATGCTGCGCTCTTTAAAGCACTCTATTTGATTAAATAAGCTGATGACATGTGTGATTTGATGTTTATGGCTGTAACACTGCAAACCTAGTTCATCTGTGGGTATGAAGCGAGTCTGAATATCACGATTGCACTTACTTTGACCTCTTTAACAGGTTGTTACATATAATAATCAGTAATTAGATGTTTAAATGCTCATAATCATATTATAATTACTTTTATAGCATAAAACTTTACTCAGTAAGTTTACCAACAGGGAATGCAGAATGATCACGTCTTCATTTTGAAGCAAGAGTACTATACAACTATATTATTTTGCTTGTTTTATTGTAAAACTCACTTCATTTTGACGGTTTAACTTCATTATTTTTTAAAGAAGACAATATTTTTGTGCTTGTCGCTATCAAATGCTTCTTATTTCAAGAGTTTTTAGATATTCGGACTAGAAATGAGACAAAAGCTCGAAGATATGCGTTTTTTTTGCAGTGAATATATGCATTGTTTATTAAGTTCTGATGGAGTGCATTATCAGCTTGTCATGGATCTCCCTGGCGCACTGTGCTTTAGAATGATGGAGCAGTGATGTGATGAGTGTGATCAGTTATTAAAGGGCTCCTATAATGCAGAAATCACTTTTATAAGTGGTTTAACCCCAGTAGTGTGTGTGTGAGCAGTGTGTGTGAGTCTCCAGCAGCCTCTGATGCTCAACATGAGTAACTGTGTTTGTTCTAATCAGACTTGATGCAGAAACACTGTGATTGACATTCTCCCTTTGTACGTGTCATCAGAGGGGGAAAGCCCCGCCCACTAGTCTCCCTCATTAGCATAAACAGCAGCCCTGAGTGAGAAGCAGCCATCTGTCCATTAGCCATTAGAGTGTTTGAGCTGCTGAAGATAATGTCACATAGACTCAGAGGATTATAGATGTGGAGTTTTAGATGAACAGCAATGCTTATGCATATTCATCTGTAGCTCCGCCCTCTTCTAAAAAACACCACAATCTCATTTGCATTTAAGCGACAGTCACCAAAACACCATTACAACATTATCTGTGTGCTATTCTCACTCAAACATATACACACACACACACACACACACACACACACACTACACACAGCAGAGACACATTCACAGCTTGTGTAAGGGGCAGAACAGGTCTCCTGTAATGTATAGTGACGGTGCGCTCCTCACAGTGGGACAGCTCTCCAGCTGGTACAGCACACAGGAGGGCTCCTCGGGTGCTGGGACCACAGTCGGCCGCTCAGACCCCCGGCTCCGCTCATTCCAGAAGGAGAGCCACGCCACAGCCGTCCATCCAACAGTGCTCAGCAGGTACGCACGGAGAAAACCTGCACAGACCACACACACACACACACACACACACACACACACACACACACACACACACACACACACAGGGTTCTTACACCTTTTCCAAAGTCAAATTTAGGCCCAATCCCAATTCTCCACCTTAGCCCTTCCCCTTCCCCCTACCCCTCGTTTTGCGCGTTCACATCAAGGGGTAGTGGTGTCCCAATACTCTTTAGCTTGAAGGCGTAGGGCTAAGGCTATACACCGCTTCCAACAAAGATTTTTCAGGAACACACTTAAAACGGAGGGTTAAGAAAATTTCCCAGAATACATTTTTACGACAAACAAACACGTGTTTTAATATATTCATAACCGCGTTCGTGTTTTACCCTCATGCTTTAAAAAAACTTAAAAAAAACGCTAAATTTGGCGATCAATAATCCCTCATCATAACTCCTGTCCAGCAGTCCCACAACATTCTGACACACGATGACACTGGAATACCCTGTCAGTAATGTCTAGTGTCTGGGAATGAGCTTTTTACAGTGTCTGCTGTAATGTTAATGTTGTTTTGGTGTGTTTACACAGATAAATATGGCCACTGTGTAAACACACAGTACAGTTACGATCTTATTGCCACATTAGATGGTTATGATAACATAATATACGCCTTCAGTGATTTCCTGAAGATAAACACCAAACAATAACACAACTGGAGTAACTCCAGCAGTCGTGATCGTCTGATCTCATATGAAGCAGGAGATGGCCATGACATATGATGACGTGTGCAGGTGTTGAAGTGCTGCCCAATTCTTAGGGGAAGGTTTTGAAGCTCGTCCCCTTAACCCTCGGTTGTAAGGGCCAAGGGGAAGGGCTACAAAAATAGAATTGGGATTGAACCATAAGCTCTTTTCAATATATTTAAAGGTGCATTTACAAATCCGCACACACATCATGTGGATCTGCGCTCTCTACAGCACAGGAGTGAGGTCTCACCGCTGGCGTTCGGCCCCTCGCCGATGATCAGATCTGAACACTGCAGGGGTCCGTCCTGAGGGCCCGAGAGCCAACACACCTCCACTGACCTGGAGGAACACAACACCACAGCTGTAACACTATATACTGTATATACACACTACACAATACATGCAAAACACAGCAGCTATAACACAATTACTATACACACACACACACAATACATACAAACACAACACTGCAGCTATAACTCAATTATTCTACACACACACAAACACTATGTGTATATATATACATATATATAAACCTACACTCCGTCTGTAGGTGGTGTTTCACTGAATGAGCTGTCTCTCAGTGTTGTTAAGTCAGTCAATGTGGAATTATTCCGCATGTTGAAGTCCAGAGTGTGTGTTTTTTTAATAAAGTGTGGTTTCAGGTCAGTTAATATTGCTAATTGTGTGTTGCAGTTGTGTAACTGTGTTGGAAAGAGCACTGTAATCATTAGTAAACGCTTATTATCCATTAATAATAACAGTAATACAGCGACGATGATGATGATGAAGACCAGCAACACGTGATCAGCCCCAGACCCGCGCAGCTGAAGCGAAAGCGAAAGTATGCTGTGTTTCTGTAATAAAGCTGCTGATATTTCACTGCAGTCACAGAATTATTCAGATAATTAGTAAATATGTTGACCCTGTCACCTCTTCTCCTCGATTTCGCGCCGAATCTGCTCATCTTCCTCGTTTTCATTCGTCATGTCTTCATACTCGTCCTCTTCCACCGCTCGAGAATACACCGACAACACCTCGCCGAAGAACGTCGCCATATTACACGGTTTATTAAGTTAATTTATCAATAAAACTCACAGGCGGTGTGTAATCATCAACGCGACGCTCAGTCACTGTGCACCGGAAGTACTGACTGCAAATTCATGACAAAAGACTTTTATTTTGCTTTAGGGACCCCGATCACATAATATAATATATAAAAGGCTTATTTTGAAGTTTCTTGCCAGTGTGTGCGGTGAGAAATATTGTATTATAAATAGTTAGATTTACCTGTATTTATCCATTTATTTTAGCCATTCATTTACTTCTTTATTAATTTTTAATCATTTACTTTTGTTTGTTTATTTGGCTTAAATTAATTTCAAATTTATTTATAATCGGATTATTAAATTTAATTGAATTGTTTAAAATAAAAGTCATATTTCATAAGTATTTGTGTTTTTATTCAATAATTAGTTGATCGATTGATTTGTTTTAACAGTATTTATGTTTGTAATTGTTTCAAACCTCTAGAGATAAATCATTCATTCATTTCCTTCAGCTTAGTGCCTGATTAATCAGAGGTCGCCACAGCGGAATGAACCGCCAACTATTCCAGCATATGTTTTATGCAGTGGATGCCCTTCCAGCTGCAACCCAGTACTGGGAAACATCCACACACACTCATACACTAGGGCCAGTGTAGTTGATCAGTTCCCCTATAGCGCATGTGTTTGGACTGTGGGGGAAACCGGAGCACCCGGAGGAAACCCACACCAACACGGGGAGAACATGCAGACTCCACACAGAAACACCAACTGACCCAGCGGAGACTCGAACCAGTGACCTATTATGCATTATTAAAGGTCATGTTTTGGTGTTGGGGGTCTCCAGCATCAGGCTGATATGCATGCAGGGTCAATAAAAGGGTCACTTTTATTATCTTTGTATATTTACCAAGACACATTATTACCAAGACCATTGATTCGAAGCACTGAGTCGACTCTTATAGATGAATCAATAGTTTTAAACACATTTAAGCCTCAGCTGGATACTTCACTGCACTCAGAGCTGCGCTACACACTGCATGGGGGAGCCTTCTCAAAAATCCATGACAGGGGCTCTTTATATAGCTGGAGAACACGAGCTGAAAGAGCTGCTGTCGAGAGTGCTGGCTTCTTCAGGTGGAAGTAAATACACCCCAGCTAACAGGGAACATTCCCAGAACATTCACTAACGTTCTCTTAAAGTTGTGGAAATGTTAGCACAGAACGTTATTAATGAAACGTTTTTAGAATGTTCGGATAACGCTATTAACGTTCTTGTAGCGTTGTTAAAAAACGTTCTAGGACAAAGTTTTTGGAACGTCTTCAGGACGTTATTTGTACTTAATGAACGTTATCATAATTCACTCATTCATTCCTTTTCTTTTGGGCTTAGTCCCTTTAATAATCAGGGGTCACCACAGCAGAATGAACCGCCAACTTATCCAGCATGTTTTTTACGCAGCGGATGCCCTTCCAGCTGCAACCGAACTCTGGGAAACATCCATACACACTCATATACTACGGACAATTTAGCCTACCCAATTCCCCTATAGCGCATGTGTTTGGACTGAAACCGGAGCACCCGGAGGAAACCCACACCAACACGGGGAGAACATGCAGACTCCACACAGAAACACCAACTGACCCAGCCGAGACTCAAACCAGCGACCTTCTTGCTGTGAGGCGAACGTGCTACTCACTACGCCACTGTAATGTTGATGGAAAATGTTCTTAGAACAAAGTTGAAACTGGACATTTCAACGTTCTTAGAACATTATATTTTGGTGGAAATGTAGGTTTTGAAAACGTTATAAGAACGTTATGCTGACCATAAAAAAACGTTCTAGAAACATTAAGCAAACTGGACATTTCAACATTCTCGTAACCTTACAGAAACGTTATGAGAACGTTCTCACAACCTAAATTTGTTAGCTGGGACTATACTTGATTTGCTGTGAACCTTCGACTGCTTGAACTCCACCAGCAACTTGTTCAAAGTTATTACAAAGCATATATGACAACACTCGTCACCCAGGAGGACACCTGGTCCCCACACACAGCGGTCCAACTCAGCCTAAGCTGGATGTGTGAGCAGGATGGGGAGTGGAGGTCTCTTCTGGATGTGGAGAAGCAACACTGGGAGATATATGAAAACATGTTCATATAAGCCGGGATGTTTATGTTTATTAACTTATATTGTGTCATTTCGATTACTTGAGGCACTGGCATGAGCATATATTGTGTTATATGGCTATAAGGTACAAACCTTCGTGTTTCTTATATGTAACCATAACACGTAACAAATCTGAAACTGCAACATAATAAAACATTTATATTATCACACATACGCAATATTAGTGATACAATTGAACGTACAAATTGTTATTTTTAATGGGTGAAATATATATTTAAGTCCCATGGAGTTAAAGTCTATTAGCGCGCTTTGTTTTGATTTCACGGAAGTGATGAAAATGACACTTCCTTTGTTGCTTACGTCACAGTTTTCATTTAATATTTTCGTCGTTTTTATTAACTTACAATATATAAAGCTTTAAATGATAAACCGTCCAGCGTTTTAGTTCAATCTGAGTTTGCCTACTCTGATTATTGATCTCTGACAAAGGCTAGTTTTAAGCAGTGCTTGTTCATTGGCTGTTCGACGCTCCCGGTGCATCATGGGAAGTAGTTCGCTGCAAAATATCCTTATTCTGATAAAGAAAACAGATAAATTAATGTGTGACCTGTGCAGTTTCTAACAGCAGGACTGTGCGGTTCGGTCGCGTTGATTAGTCTGTGGAGTAGTGACGAGCCACCATCATAAAGAAGGATAGTTTTGACAGACTGGTCTCTTTCAGCTCTATACTAGATTCATACTTACCTGGCAGGGGAGACACCATGATCAGAAAGGTGGTTCACCCAGGGCGAGGATTAGCCATTGCACATTTCGGCTAGTTTGACTCAATATGTTTTTGTTAACCACTCAAGGGTCATGCAGGTCTTTAAACAACATGATGGTGAGTTAATAAAAAACATATATATTTTTAATGATGTTCTATATTGCTGTATTTACCTTTATAGTGGAGTCCATTTTCAGCACTGTGCCAAAAGTGGACAGAATCTGGCTTCTGTAGTCCTGCACATTTTCAGCCTCAGCGAGAAGGAAGGCGTGGCGAAGCAGGTGAGCAGAAGGCATCTCTCTTTGAGGAGGTGGAGCCTCAAACTTGTGTCCAAAGGCTGACACAATCGCACCGGGTTTTACCAGGGTCATCAGGAGGGTTGTGTACAGGTCCTTTCTGTGAAGATAATCCTCCACATGGTTTTCCTGAATCTGCCGCCAAACTTTTACCATAGTGTTCCCCTCGGTGCGATCCCGCAGAAGCCGTATCACACTCTTGTCTACGCCGCGCCTGTAAAGTGTGTGATAAAGTGTGTGATTACACAGATGCTACTGTGGTAAATGGTAAACAGATGCCACCTGTCAGTTTACTTACCTATGGGTTAAAATTGCAGGGAACATAGCTTGGTGAGCCTCACTGAGCTGACAAATGATTTCTGGATGCCATGCCAACCAACGACCCACCTTGCCACCAGCACCTTTCCTTCCATCCTTTGTGCATGGCCCACAGCACAAGACCTCTGTCAGCATCGTGTACCAGTTGGCTATATCACAGATGTAACGAACCTGTAACATGATAAACAGTGTAATTTCTGTGTCATTTGAACTGTGAATGTATTTACATTTACTGTAAATTTTAATTAAAAAAAAAGTACAATATGTTGCACTAATTGCAACTTAATATGATGCAGTGCACTAACTGCTGTAATAATTATACAAAATGTAAACAGACAAACCTTGGTGTGGTATCCTGACTTGTAGAGGTACATGTTGTTTCCACTACCCACACAGTCTTTACCACGGGGACACTTCAGTGAATATCTCCACACCCCAACTGGCCGCCAGACAAAGATGCGGCCCCGAAAGAAGTGGTTTGGAGATGGCACAGTACCGCTGACGTAGCCTGGAGGTTCCGGGGGGTAAAACCACATTCGGTCCGACTTCATCACACGCCGTCTCTTCAGCACACCAGTACTGTCCTGGTAGACCTGAATGTGGGTGAAGAGCCCTCTCTCTGTGTCATCCTTTACCCAAGAGAGGTCAGCTGGTGAAATGCCGTTAGGGTTTTCCCACAAGCGCACCCAACCCTCAAGCTCAACCTGCAATAAATGTCAGCAAAGATTATCTCACTGCTGTTATAACAATTCACTTTTCATCTATTGGCACTTAACATGAATATTTACTCACAGGAGCATCACTCATGGCTGAGGATACTGGCTCCTTGTGTTTAAGCTTGGTGGTGGTGGACGTGGAGGCAGTGGAAGCAGTGGCAGACATGGGTGTGGCATATTTGGAAGCGGTGGCTGATGTGAAAGTAGAGGTGGTGGTGGTAGATGTGAAAACAGTGTTGGAGGTGCGATACTTGGAAGCAGTGGCAGATGTAGAAGCAGTGGGAGTGGTGGCAAAGGTGGAAGCCGTGGCAGAGGTTGAAGCCTTGGCAGAGGTGGAAGCCATGGCAAAGGTGGAAGTCGTGTCAGTGTTGGCAGCCATGGCAGAGGTGGAATCCATGGCAGTGTTGGCAGCCGTGGCAGAGGTGGAAGCCATGGCAGTGTTGTCAGGGTTGTCAGGGTTGGCAGAGGTGGAAGCTGATGCTTTTGGTGGAGCGGTTCTTGAAGATGGCACCTTTGACTTCGACCGTGAAGGACCATCAGCTGCAGATTTTAAATTCTGTGTAAAAGGTACATTAAACATGTCCATTTAATTCAAGCTGTTGTATGTATAAATAAAATCAGAAAAAACATAACATTTTATGCTTTGTATTTCAGAAACTAACCTGGTCCTTTTTGTCATAAATGAATTTTCTAAAGCGCTTCATCTGCACACTGCTGATGTGTGTAACCGGAGTGTGCAGCCAGCGGGTGACAGAGCTATGTGCCCTGAGGATTAGGTCCTTCTGATTGCTGCCAAAATCTTCAGGCCTATCCATCAAGGCAGCACGCTGGCTGTACAGCTCCCACATCTCCTGAAACGTGTAGTTTTCAAACCCTTTCTGGCCATAGATGCTGCGGTGGACGTTAGCTTCCAGGGTAACCGACAGCTGAGGGAAGCTCTCTGCATATTCTGCCAAGCAGTCCTTAATCCAGCCATTGTGGATCTTTTTAGGCTGCTTAGCGACTTCCTCCCTGTGCTTATCGACCACACTGCAAACACATTTGAACATTTGCACAGCAAAATAAATGGCAAAATAAATAACAGACTGAAAACATCTGTATAAATATTAACATTATATGTAATATTAATTTAACAATGTTATCTAATTTCAGTATTTCCTAAATATATAAAACACAAAGTGTCATGTGCTTACAACTTCAGGTAGCCCACATCATTTTCTACCAGCCAGTGGAATGGGGCGTTGGCATACTGGCCAAAAGGTATCACCAGCTTCCCCAAACACTGCTGCCGTGATGGAGCCAAATATCCTTCAGCTCGAAGAAGTCTTTCTGCATGATTAAATGCAGCACATTCATTCAGGAGCTGTGCCGGTGGGAGAGCAAAGCTAAGTTTTCTCTCCCTGTACAAACGGGCCTCCTTCGTTGCCTGTAAAATGGCTTGCTGGCGGTCCAGAGGTGCAGATGGATTTACAATCCGGAGTGCCGGCAATGCCATCTTGCATGTCTCTGAAATAAACAAAACAAAAAAAAAAAACACGCATATATTAGCTGTGTTTTATAACTACAAGATGTCATTGTTTACCAATTTATCCATTTAGGTTGAGTGTTAATTTTAGAGTGATGACAATAACAATTGATATTCATAAGCCTTATGAATGATAACATGCCGTTATAAAAGTTTTTAGAAATTTATGCTAACACTTTATAAATACTTTTATAAACATGTATGCATGCTTTAAACAATATAGCGTTTTAATAATATGATATAATGTTGTAATCACAAGCTAAAAGCCATCAAAGTGTATTAACATGAACGGTCAATTAATGTAAGTGCACGTCTTAATGTTTACATAAATATTTGCAACAATAAATGACTACAATGCTGTCTGTCATGTTTATAAATGCTTTTGGAGATTTAAATGTACTCATTTATGTGCTTGGAATGATTTCACATTATTATTATTATTATTTTCACAACTTTAATAATAATATAATAGAAAGATATAATGCTGTAATCACCAGCTAAATGCCATAAAGGTTTATTAACATGAATAGTTGATTAATGTAAGCTCACGTGTTATCGTTTACATAGATATGTACATTTAAAACCCACAGGGCTGTATCAGATTTAAAAAAATAATGCTGTCATATTTATGAATGTTTTTAAAGATTTAAAATGTGTCCATTTATGTGCTTTCATTGAAGTTATGACTATTTCACATTATAACAACATTAATAACAGTAATAAACATTTCAATAGAACGTTATAATCACCAGTTAAAAGTCAAGAAGGTGTATTACCATGAATGGTTTATTTAGGTAAGCTTGTCTTAACGTTTACATTAATATTTACTGTTATAATCCACTTACACAAAGACATACGTCGATATCAGCTTCTTCTTGTATGTTTTTTGTTATGTATTGAGTATCAGCAACGGCCAAACAGGCGTTTTCAAGTATTCATTGTGTTTACGAACATTATGTTGAATGTAAATTCACGTTTTGACAGCATACTTGAGCTTATGGCATATTGTATCTTGGACATACTGATGTTTTGTCGTTGTTGTTTGTTTTTTTCAATCGGGGACATAATGAACGTTACGATAGTACAGGATAAAAAGTACGTCAAACCAAATGGCCAAATACACACCAAAACACCGGTTTACTGTACATACTGTAACTTGTCACGATCAGATAATTAATCTTCGTCAATCAACAACTATACTACGTCGCACCAGAACACTGATTGCAAGTTTTTTTCAGCTCGATAACCACTTTTAGACTGTTTACAACAGCGAAATGGCAAAAAAAAGTAATGTTTGCAGTAATCTTCGAGTGCTCAGTTAATAATTTGACGAGTAAAATCAAAAGATGTGGACTCACCTTCAAAACAACGTCGGTGTATGCTGGTTGCAGGTTGTTTCAGCGGAGCAAATCCAGTGTTTATGCGTTTGCAGCAGTTTAAAACAGAAATAGCAACAAATACATTTGAATCCGCTGACTCGGGCGCGAGGAGCGGAAAGGGTGACGCCCCCGTGCAGCGATTGGATGGCTGAATTCACAGTCCGCTTTTCCCATTGGCCGCAGACCATAGACATTATCTATGGTCACCGTACACATTGCACGACCATAGAGAGAACCTCTGCGAATTTCCTCAAATAGAGGAATCTGTACTGCGTAATTTATGGTAGTGGGGGACTGCGTGCGCGCTCTCCCCTCATCTCTTGGTGAATAAAAGATTTAATAGGGACATGCGGTGAATTAACTTTTATTATAATAATAGAAAAGTATCATTACTAGCATCTCTCGATCGCGAGTGAGATTACATTTGGATACAATAAACTGAAGATCATAACTTAAACTTTTGATTTGAGATGTTGACAATTATAAATATTAATTAGACAAATAAATCTGCTCTTCTGTTAAAATTACAGAACTACAATTAGCTAAACAGCACCATCTGGATTGAACAATAGTACACTGCACAGCTGAATTTCTTCACCTTATTTAAAGGACAAAGTTTTAATATCTGTTATTTTACGGTAAATTTCTGTAATTTAATATTCATTATTTTGCGTAATTAATTCTCGTAATGAATTAATTCGTAATAAGTGTTCTGTAATTTAGTATTCGTTATTTTACAGTATATTTATGTAATTTGATATTCATAATTAAATTTCTGTAATTTAATATTTGTTATTTTACGGTATACTTCTGTAATTTAATATTCGTTATTTTACAGTATATTTCTGTTATTTAATACTCGTAATTAAATTTC
>CAIGQQ010007860.1:271618-286276 GCA_903798035.1 Danio albolineatus
CACACACACACACACACACACACACACACACACACACACACACACACTCTATAGACAGCAGAGACATTTACAGCTTATAAAAAGAGGCCAATTAAGTCTGCTTTAAGTCTCATTCCCAATTCACACTGGGCGTCAGCTTCACCGCTTCTCATTAACTATGAATTAGTGATGTCAAGTGCTGCCAAATTGAAGACATATTTAAATAAGCGCATCGCTCGCGTGCATACAGCCCGCTTACCTTAGTAATACATCACAGAAATGAGGCGTGAGGGACAGGACTACCATATGCATGCAAGTTCCATCATGGACAAAGAACCACATTCAATATTCTTTTTTTTGTCACGAAGTACAGCGAAAAAGCAGCGCATACAGTCACATATGCTCTACACTTGGAGGAGGAGGAGTGTATGACAGAGTTAAATGTGTTCAGATAAAAAAACGACAAAAAATCCTTTGATCACGTTAAAATATCAGCTCACATGTGTGTATTTTTACACATTTATTCACACGTTTGCAGTACTGAGAGCAGGAAAGAGACAGACTGCACTGGTAAGCAGTTATCTTCATAATATCGTTTAACACATTAATAGTGCCACACGGAATCTGCGGGCATTTTTTGCTATTTCTGCGGAGTATTTTGTTAAAAATCTGCGGATTTATGCGGAATGATTTTAGGAGTATCATAACAAAAAAATTAATATATTAAATAAAAAGTAATACCTTTTTTAACTTTTGTTTAATGTTGACAATGCAAATCCAATTAGATCCACTTTATTTAGTAAACAAAGAAAGTCACTCATATAAAATCTCTACTAAAAGACAGAAAATAGTACTCTACAAACTGTTTTGTAAATAAATCATATGATTATTTTCATATCAGTCAATATTATTACTGAAATTACTAAAAATAAAATGAATAAATATAAATTGACACACATTTACACCAGTAAATAAACAGAATCAATGATGGGCTAAAAATCTGCGGAATTCTGCGCGCGCAGATTCCATGTGGGCCTACACATTAATCTGTTCTGGCAGTCTTTACTAGTGAAGGCATTATCTACACACAATATAAATTCCCAATTAGAAAATACAACAAACTATAAAAAACTATTCTTGAAAATACTTAAATAACAGTCAAATCCTAATGTCCACCGCAAGCGGGCTGCGTTTCAGACCAGCTCAGCTCGATGACGTATAATGTCTCCGACACCGCCTGTAGTCCCGTTTAGCAACTTGATAGCAACCGTCTTTTAAAGGAAGCATTACCGAATTAAAAAATCAACAGTGTGCTGTAACTGATGTGTTTTATGTCGTAGAATAAAACGTGAAAGTATATGGAGTTTGTGTTCGCCATGAACCTTATTTAAGCGATTTAACTGAAATCCCATTGAAAAAACCCATTGACTTTTGGACGAGGGAACCGGAACTGCTAAAATGCTAACTCGCTTCCGGGGTTTTGCATACAAATTGACGTCATAGTTTCTCCACTCTATTCTGTATCTTTCTTTAACCATGTGACCAAAGCCCTGAGACGTGCAAACTGACCAATCAGCATGTGAGCACATCGTAAAACCCCCAAAGTCCACACACACGGACCTGATGTTATCAGTGTCTGCCTCTGGAATCTGTATGACCCTTCTCGCTGGAAAACACATGTTCTACCATAGAAACAGATGATCATTTACACACACGTCCACACAGCAGCTTGAGGAACGCTTGTTTACATGCACACCACTGAATACTATCACAATAATCCTGCAAATGTGGATGATGTAGGTCTGATTTACACGAGCACATCTGCAGCTGAGAGGCTCCAGATCATACAGCAGGAGCTCAGTTATCTGCTGTGTTAGAGACTGTTCGCTCAAATATGTACAGCCTGTCATCAGCTCCTCCGCTTGTTCTGACCTGTGTGAGTTTCTTAATAAAGATTTACTGGAGAATGCTGGCAATCACAGACCTTGACTTCCACAGTATTTTCCACAGCCGTAGATGTCTGTGGCCGCTTTTCCAGCGTTCTTCAGAATATCTTTGTGTTCAGCTGAAGAGACAAGCTCAAACACGTTCAGAAAAGGATGAGGAGGCCTTTATTGTTGATGATCTGCCCCTTTAGATTGTTCCATCATGACTCTGCAAACAGAAAATAGGCATTAATAAACTTCAGTCATTTATATGTAATGACGTTTATGTTAGAGAATACTGTATATGTGGAATTAATCAGTTATTATGTTTATTTCAGATATCTTCAAGGACATTAGAGCTGATTTTATTTTATTATTACTATAATGATTATTATTAATGTAGTTTCTATTTAAGTTTGCAGTGAACTACACAGCAGGCACAGCTATAATATAGATATAAATGTTAGAACTTTATCATTTATCTTTTTATAATAAATATCATAGAGGGACGAAACACTACTGGACTCTTATTTTAGAATTTTGTCCAGAAAAATAGCAGAGAAATGCAGTATACCGGTCCTTCATTTGCTAATAGTATATCCACACACACACAAAAGTTTTGGGGAAAATGTTTGTCATGCTGTTACTTTATCTTGTGATTATATTGTTATATGTTTGACTTGATGAAACCTGCAGAATCCTGATTAGTAAATGTTGAATAATGCTGTCGATGTATTTATGATAGTCAGTTCCTGTGACCAATGCAGTTACTAATTCAACCTTATAGTACCAAAGTAGTACACTGAAAAACTGTTTGCAAAACTGTTGCAAACAATTTATTTGTGTTGAATTTAAGCAAACTAGTTAAATTTAGTAATGTTCAACTTAATTTGTTTGTTTAAATTCACCCTAATAATAAAATTAATTGTTTACTGCCACTTAACTTAAAAAAAATGTAGTAAATCCAAGGAATCAACTTTGAATATTTTCTTTCAGTGCACCGCAGTACAGGTCTTTCTAGTCAAGATAAAAACATCATCACACAAATATTTTGCTGGGGAAGGAATATATTATATTTTGCATAAAATAATTTTGGCAGAGAGTGTTTATTTCATACCCTTAGTTTATTCTGTGCTGATATTTACAGTTTTTGGTAAACAACTGTATTCAGTAATCAAACATCAAGCTGTATTTTACACAGACAAAACTAAACCTGTTTAGGAGTGTGGCTGGGTTTTACATTCTCATTATTGCACCATATTAAAATATTGAGTCATCATTAAAATATAAATGCAGTCAGAATTAATCGACCTCCTGTTAAAATGATGATGATGATGATGAAGGTTTTGGTGTTTAGACGGGGTGTTCACCCAAACATCTAAAGTTCTGTCATCATTTATTCACCCTTTCAAATCATTACGAGTTTCTGTCTTCTGTTGAACATGAAAGATGATATTTTAAAGAATACTGAAAACCGGTAACCATTGACTTCTATTGTAGGAAAAACAAATACAATGAAAGTCAATGGTTATTCTCAACACATTTATAAACAGAATAGTTTTAATAACTCATTTATAATAACTGATTTATTTTATATTTGCCATGATGACAGCTTCCCAGTATCGGGTTGCAGCTGGAAGGGCATCCGCTGTGTAAAGCATATGCTGGAATAGTTTGCGGTTCATTCCGCTGTGGTGAAAACTGATGAATAAATGGACTAAACTGAAGGAAAATGAATGATGACAGCACATAATATTAGACTAGATGTTCTTCAGGACACTAGTGTTCAGCTTACAGGGACATTTAAAGGCTTCACTAGGGTAATCAGGGTAAAGTTAGGGTAATTAGGCGAGTCATTGTATAACAGTGGTTTGTTCTGGAGACAATCCAACACTAATATTGCTGAAGGGGCTAATAATATTGACCCTAACATGGGGTTAACACTATTAAGAACTGCTTTTATTCTAGCCCAAATAAAAGAAGCTAAATATTATCAGAAATACTGTGTGAATGTCCTGGCTTTATTTAATATCTCTTGAGAAATATTTGAAACAGCATAAATAATGCACAAGAGGGCGAGTCATTTAGCCCTGGACTAATATATATGTATATAATCAGTTTTATTTCCTGCCTTCGAGCGCAGTGTGTTTGCTGGTGTTGTTGTCCAGTGGTCTGTCAGTGCTGTTCTGCTCTGTGCATCAGCTGTAAGCGAGTGTAAATGCAGGTGTTTATAGTTGTGTATGGTGCTGTTGAAGCAGTGCTCGGTCATCAACAGAGCATTCAGCACAGACCAAATGAAGCCTATTTAGTGGCATGGTTTATTTTTTGTGACATTATCTTTGTGATGTTTACATTCTCATTATTGCAGCATATTAAAAATATCACTGTCATTATTCAGTTATGTAATATATGGATGTTTATGGTGTTGTTAAAGCAGTGTTGGCTCATCAGGAGTGTTGTGCTGATGCAGATCTGCTGTTTTGGGTTCATTCACAGTCTGATAGTGTGTGTTTCTCTCTCTCTCTCAGGGACCGGTGATTTACGCTCAGCTCGATCACTCCGGCAGCAAGAACTCCAGCTCTTTCCACAAGATGGAGCCGGTGGTGTACGCAGACATCCGCAAGAACTGAACCCGCATGCACATCTCTGCCAACCTGAGCTCAGACCGCTGGGTTAGTACTGGACGGAGCTTCCAGAGACTCTCTTCTGTGTGTGTGTGTGTGTGTGTGTGTGTGTGTGTGTGTGTGTGTGTGTCAGCCAGACTCCACACAGCACTGACCCACAGCAGCTTTCATCATTCCTGTTTCTGTGCACTGAGATCCTCATAAAAGTGACCAGTGTGCATAAACACTATTATATTATGCATAATGATGATAATGATGATGATGATGATGATGAGGGTTTTGGTGTTTAGAGGGGGTGTTCATCCAAACATCTAAAGTTCTGTCATCATTTATTCTCCCTGTCAAATCATTATGAGTGTCTGTCTTCTGTTGAACATGAAAGATGATATTTTGAAGAATACTGAAAACCGGTAACCATTGACTTCTATTGTAGGAAAAACAAATACAATGGAAGTCAATGGTTACCGATTTTTAGCATTCTTCAAATAATCTTCATTTGTGTTCAACAGAAGACAGTCACTTATGAAAGTGTATAACCACTAGAAGGAGAGTGAATAGTGAGTAAATGGTTACTTTTGGGTGATCTGTGCCTTCATCATGTTGCTTTGTTATTCTCCTTCATCATCATCGAGTTTTTCACCCTCGTTCACATCACACTTCTCTTGACTCTTTTACATTATCTTTATTATTTGCTAGCAGTAGCGTCTGTCTCCTGTTGAAAGACATGAAAGAAGGTATTTTGAAGAACGCTGAAAATCGGTAACCATTGACTTCCATAGTATTTGTTTTTTCCATTGTGAAAGTTAATGGTTACCGGTTTTCCGCATTCTTCAAATGATCTTCTTTTGTGTTCAACAGCAGAAAGACACTCATAAATGTTTATAACCACTCGAGGGAGAGTAAATAGTGAGTAAATGTTTATTATTGAGGGTGCCTTTCATCATGTTGGGTTGTTATTTACACATTAATCTCCTTCATCGTCATCAAAGATTATGTTGAGTTTTTCACGGTCGTTCACATCACACTTCTCTAGGACCAAGCATGGATGTTTCTGTTACATTATTTGCCAGCAGTAGCGTCTGTCTTCTGTTGAACATGAAAGAAGATATTTTGAAGAATGCTGAAAACCAGTAACCATTGACTTCCATAGTATTTGTTTTTTCTATTGTGGAAGTTTATGGTTACCGGTTTTTAACATTCTTCAAAATATCTTCTTTTGTGTTCAACAGCAGAAACTAATGAATGTTTATAACCACTCGAGGGAGAGTTAATAGTGAGTTAATGTTTATTTATGAGGGTGATCTGTGCCTTTCATCATGTTGTGTGTTATTTACACACTATTTTTCTTCATCATCATCTTCATCATCATTATCATCATCGTCAAAGATTATATTGAATTTTTTACCATCATTCGCATCAGACTTCACTAGGACCTAGTATGAATGACTGTTACATTATTTTAATCACAATTATGAATTTTTCCAGACCACTGCGTTATAAATACATCAGTAATGCTTTACAATAAGGTAATGTTTGCTAGCAGTAGCGTCTGTCTCCTGTTGAAAGACATGAAAAAAGATATTTTGAAGAACGCTGAAAACCGGTAACCATTGGCTTCCATAGTGTTTGTTTTTCCTATTGTGAAAGTCAATGGTTACCGGTTTTAAGCATTCTTCAAAGTATCTTCTTTTGTGTTCAAAGCAGAAAGACACTGATAAATGTGTATAACCACTTGAGGGAGAGTAAATAGTGAGTAAATGTTTATTTTTTTGGGTAATTCGTGCCTTTCATCATGTTGCGTTGTTATTTTCCTACATCGTCGGCAAAGATTATATTAAATTTATCACACTCGTTCACATCACACTTCACATGGATGACTCTGTTACATTATTTAAATTATTTGCTAGCAGTAAAAAAAAATGAAAGAAGAAATTTTGAAGAATGCTAAAAACTGGTAACCATTGACTTCCATATCATTTGTTTTTTCTACTGTGAAAGTTAATGGTTACCGGTTTTCAACATTCTTCAAATTTTTTTTTTTTTGTGTTCCACAGCAGAAAGACACTCATAAATGTTTATAACCACTTGAGGGAGAGTAAATAGTGAGTAAATGTTTATATTTTTGGGTAATTCATCATATTGCGTTGTTATTTTTTCTTCATCATCGTCAAAGATTATATGAATTTATCACACTTGTTCACATCACACTTATCTAGGACCAGGCATGGATGAAATGACTTGCTAGCAGTAAAAAAAAAAATAAAAGAAGATATTTTGAAGAATGCTGAAAACCGGTAACCATTGACTTCCATAGTATTTGTTTTTTCTACTGTGAAAGTTAATAGTTATTGGTTTGCAGCATACTTCAAAATATCTTCTTTTGTGTAATCATTAACGCAGCACTGGCAACAAATTAACCTTAATTTTAAAGCATTACCAGAATGTTACTGTAATCCAGTCCTTCAGTCAAGATAAACAGGTCCTGACACACAGATATATGGCAGTGTTAGAAATACACTATATTTTGCACAGAAACCAATGTTTATTGCATACTGTTACCTTTGTTTTGCGGTTACACTTACATGTTTTGCTGCATAAACATGTCAAACAGCACTACATAATCCAGCGTGTGTATTACACAGAGAAATGAACCCTGTTTAGGACCAAACGTTTATTTTTTATGACTTGTTTGTGCTAATTACATCCTCGTTATCGCAGTATATGCTGACATCATCAATGCAGGGTTTGCTTTTAAGGGGGTGTTGTTGTAATTAAAGGTCTGACATTTTTATTCAACATACACACACAAACACACACACACACACACACACACACACATGCTTTATTCACATTGTTTTCTGCCATATTACGCTGTGTGTTTTCCAGTGGTCAGTGTTGTGTGGTGGAGTGTGTGTGTGTATGTGTGTGTGTGTGTGTTTTCACTGGTGTGTGTTTGGTTCAGACACACTTCAACAGCACAGAAGCGGCCGTCGAACCTGCGCATCCCAGTGTGAGTGTGTGTGTGTGTGTGTGTGTGTGTGTGTGTGTTTGCATGTTACTCACCTTACTAACCACAGCTGATGCCAGAGCAACACTCCACCAGCTGCCAAAGCCAGGGTTAGCCTAGCTAGCGTATTAGCAGGACAGCACTAGCGTAGCTCATTAGCAAGTCTTCAGTGTTAGCGTAGCGGAGGATAACACACTCCAGCATTCCACTCTCATACACTGCAGAAGGACAGGAGATTGGGTCTCGCTTCTAGGTCTAATCGTCCAGCAAGTCTTAAATCAAGAAGCGCTGATGAGTCCACTACAGTGCTGTTTTTTAGCAATAACGAGTCGATATGAAGAGAGTCTGTGATGAACACAAGCAGAATAACCTGACAGTGGAGGACGAGAAGTGATCTTCAGGGTGTCCACACAGAGAGTGTTAAAAGCGCTCTGTCCATGAAGGTGTGGAGTTTATCAGTGTATTCTCACTTCACCCTGGTTTTTATCATTAGTCTCTCGTGTTTTGTTTGTTGTTACACTGTAAAAGGCAAACGGTTACGGTATAAAACACACGTCAGCTGTGGTTGCTGTAATTCAACCATTAAAAGACGGCTGTTGCTAGATCGGATACGGTTGCGGCCGGAAGTTCATTCATTTATTTTATTTTCGGCTTAGTCCCTTTATTAATCAGGGGTCGCCACAGCGGAATGAACCAACAACTGTTCCGGCATATGTTTTACACAGCGGATGCCCTTCCAGCCGCCACCCATCACTGGGAAACCCCCATACACACTCATTCACACTCTCACTCATACACTACAGCCAGTTTAGTTCTTCATTTCATCGTGCTACTCTATTATTATTATTATTATTATATGCACATTTTATTAAACAAATAATAATGATAATAATATCTATATTATTATTATTATTAAATATAAAGTGTAAAAACACAAATAAAATATTTAATGTACTGTTTTATTCATTCATTCATTTTCTTTTCGGCTTAGTCCCTTATTCATCAGGGGTCACCACAGCGGAATGAACCGCCAACTGTTCTAGCATAAGTTTTACACAGCAGGTGCCCTTCCAGCTGCAACCCATCACTGGGAAACACCCATATACACTCATTCACACACACTCTCATACACTACGGCCAGTGTAGTTGATCAGTTCCCCTATAGCGCATGTGTTTGGACTGAAACCGGAGCACCCGGAGGAAACCCACACCAACACGGGGAGAACATGCAGACTCCACACACTCCAACCAGCGACCTTCTAGCTGTGAGGCGATCGTGCTACCTGATTTATTGTATTTTATTAACATCTACCCCTAACCTAAACCCAACTGTTACAGAAGCGTAATAACAGGAGTCGTACTGAGTATTATTTATGTTATCTATTAAATTACCCAATAAATTGTATTTTTAACCCCCACCCCAACCCTAAACACAACCGCCACAGTACTGTAAATAGATGAATTATTGTTATACAGTGTCATAATAAAATGCCGCTATGTTATGTTTTGGCCGGCCGCATATCCAATCTAGACTTTACCTTACAAGCCGGTAACTAGGGCAGCATGGTAACTGAAAACATGCGTTGGGATATTTTACATGTGTATTTATATTGCGACGCTTCAGCAGATAACTTCAATAGCTCTATTTGGAAAAAAATGCATAGTTTTCAGTTATGATTGCGATGATTTAGTAGTGGAGCGCAGTCGGGTTGGGCGATGTCCACCAATTTGGCATCGCAAGATGAAACATTTTGGTGGACGATGGCATTGTTGTCATAGGCGGTGGTGAATTAATTATTTATGAATAATTATGAATTAATTATCTGTAGCCGTTTCCACTACATGGCCCGGTGGTTTTTGTTTACCCATAACCAAATCATCAATAAATAAAGATAAGCGACACACAGATGAGCACCTGTCAATCACTATTCCCGCAGGACTGAATAGGCAGAGTGATCTGTGTCGTTATAATGGCGTCCACACACTCGGTTGGTAATAAAGGAGCACAACCAACAGTATCTGAGGTTGACGCTAACGTTACTGAGCACAAGCGTGAAGCGAAAGACTGAAGCAGAGTACTGACGCTGAGACACGTTACCTGATAGATTCAGAAGAGCAAAGAGTCGTTAGATAGAGATTAATTAAAGATCACGATTAACAACTATAGTGAGACCGCATCCAGTGGGACATCGCTGATCAACTGACTCACCTGCACTGCTCTCTCCTGGGGAGCTGTGCTCAAAGCACCCGCTGACTGCCTGGAAGAAAATCGAATGAATCTGAGTCGTATTTCAAACCAAAAGCAAATGAACCAAAGAAAATGAAAATAAACAATTTTACAATCAGATAGAAAAATACTTTTAACAGTTATTACCCCGTATACATCGCCCATCCTGCCACCCCGTTATATGCACATCAGGAAACACGGAATACTGTAGTTTAGACCAGTGGTTCTCAACTGGTTTGGCCACGGTACCCACATTTTTGCATGGTTATCAAGCCGTGGCCCAAATTTTTATAATAAAATTTTAGGAATTATAATTATTTTTAATTTATTTGTTAACATACACAAGTAGTGACAGATAAATCATAATACAATCACAAAGACTTACAAATAAACAATATTTTATTGCTGACATTTAACAAAATGTATCAAATTATAGAAATATTACAAAGTAAAAACGACAAATACTGTAAACAGAGGTTAGGGTAAGTAAAGGTTGTTACCATGAACTAAACTGTTGCCGCATGTGCATTTCAAAATAAAAGTCCGGTATAAGCTAAATAAATCAAAAATAAATGTTTTTTTTTTTGACCACACACTCCGTGACCCACTTTTGGGTCGCGACCCACCAGTTGAGAAACACCGGTTTAGACCAAGCTATCAGATACATTACAGAAAATTTGACATTTGTAGAATCAGATGAAGGTTACATGTCCAAGATTTCTTTGATATCGTTTATATAAATGTTCCATACCATCAGAATATCCATGACCGCGCTGATGACAGCTCCAGATACAGTATTTCCAGTAGTGAATGCAACCAGTGCTTAACAGAGAGATCATGAGGGGGTTTGATCTGTACCAATATCATCTTCGTAGTGGTTGAAGCTGCTAACCACAATTTACAGACCTTAACATTGAAGGGAAATGGGGGGTTATCATTCAATATAACAATACAGGATCTTTAGGGAAACAAATATTTGTAACTTTAAATAAAATGTCCAGCACAGAATTTTTTGCACCTCCGGACATAAAGCCAGATTATTTTCTGAAGATCTGTCCCCATGAGCAGAGTATTCAGCTTGTGTTCAGGAAAACTCATCGATATGAACTCGTCATTGGTGAGAATGACACAGTATTTGTGTTGTTTATAAAACGCCTCCTGATTTCAGACGGTTTAGACGATTAGGCTAGAGGTGAGCAGAGTACAGCGTGTTCAGCAGTGTGGTCTTACTCTCGTCCTCTTATATGTGCATTTCACGTGTCGTAACTTAAGTTTGTTTCTGAAGCGCTGTGGACAGCAGCGTGACCCAAAGCATTCCTTTTATATATTATTATTATTATTATTGTTGTTTTCCGATGCTGGACTTTTGTGTTTTCATGTGTTTTTGTTGGACGTTTCTGCGTAGACGATGATTATTGTGTGTTTTTAACTGGGGGATTCGCTGCCACATTCCATGTCTGTGCTGTCTGTGGGTACTGGATTGATTTTGTCCTGCACTGTTTCTGAACCGTGTGTGTGTGTGAACTGGAAGACTTCTGGTGCCTTCATCGACTAATATCTCACACATCTCACTTCTCTACTTCTCCATTTACTGGCCTTTTGTATATGAAAACAGCTGTATCTGTCTAATTTTATACATATATATAAATATATCAGTCAACGGACCTGCGTGTTGGTTTTGTTTGTGTGTGTGCCGTTTTATGCCACTAATTACCTGACTAAAGTCTTGTTGTTGATCCCAGTTGTACGAACAACTAATAATTACTTGACGTCTAGTTAGAAAAGTGTCAGAAGGTGGGTGTTTCCCATGAATCATCTGCTGATCTGCATCCCAATCATCACCAATACTGCAGAAGACCTACTGGAACCCGCATAGACCAAGATCCTCACAGAAATCAGTCAAGTTTGGTGAAGGAGACATCATGGTTTGGGGTCTACACTCAGTATGGGGGCGTGAGGAGATCTGCAGAGTGTCTGCAACATCAACAGCCTGAGGTATCAAGACATCTGTGCTGCCCATTACATTACAAACCACAGGAGAGGGCAGATTCTCCAGCAGGATAGCGCTCCTTCTCATACTTCAGCCTCCACATCAAACCTCCTGAAAGCAGAGAAGCTCAAGCTGCTCCAGGATCGGCCAGCCCAGTCACCAGACATGAACATTATTGAGCAGATGAAGGAGGAGGCGTTGAAGATGAACCCAAAGACTCTTGATGAACTCTGGGAGTCTTCACGCTTTCTCTGGCGTTCCAGATGACTTTATTAATGCGTTATTGGAGTCATTGCAGAGATGTGTGGATGCGGTCCTCCAAGCTCATGGGAGTCACACACAATATTCATTCTGTCTCCACTGCAGCAGGACTTTATCTTCTATACTGGACATTATTGAAGGTTCAGTGACGAGACTTTAGTCTAAGCAGAGTCAGAAACCACTGTCCTCATTACATCAGTCAACATCAACACATGATCATATTTGATCATGAACCGCCAACTTATCCAGCACATTTTATGCAGTGGATGCCCTTCCAACTGCAACCCATCTCTGGGAAACATCCATACACACTCATTCACAACGGACAATTAAGCCTACCTGATTCACCTATAGTACCTACAATTCCACACAGAAACACCAACTGACCCAGAAGGGACTTGAACCAGCGACCTTATTGCTGTGAGGCGATCGTGCTACCCACTACGCCACCATGGCACCCGTATTGAAGTATTGAATATGGCTATATAAGTCTAGTGTGTGTGTGTGTGTGTGTGTTTGTGTGGGCATAATAAGCTCTTGTTCCTCTGAATCGTAGGAGTGTTTTGTGTTTGTTTCTGTGGTAAATGACCCGTCGTATCAGATCTGCTTTAAATACAGTCTCCTGATTCTGTGGAGATTCACGTAGACATGACAGTCGTCTGCACGCCACGGCTGGTGTTCAGTGTGGAACAATCTTATCTGAGCTGGACGAGACGCAGTGATTTAATGAGAGCGCTCATTCCTCAGAAGCGCTGCTGTAATCTGAGCTCCATCACGGTCAAGGAAACACTCGTTCAGAGGAAAAATGCCAAAGCTTTTTTATTTACAGTGTTTCTCTGGAAATCTGCTGATCTGTTTGACCGGACACAAACATAGACTGTCGCCTGTATATTCCATAACAAAGAGGAAGCGTCTGCTGAAATGCTGACTTCATGTGCCACTTCAAATCTGACCTTATAAGATAATCATTATTAATATTAATGAAAGTGAAGTTTATTTATGAAGTAATTAGGAGAGGATCAGGTGCTTATGATTGATCACAGCCGGTGCTGCATTATTCAGTGTATGATTCACCAATCAGACGATTCCTGAGCCACTATAAACACCCTGAGCTCCATATCACAGCTCTCTTCATCTGAAGAATCCCCCCTTCCACCCCTACTCCTCCTCCTTTCCTAGATGAGCAGCACGGTGGCCCAGTGGTTAGCACTGTCGCCTCACAGCAAGAACGTCACTGGTGCTAGTCCTCACCAAACCAGCTGATGTTTCTGTGTGGAGTTTACACGTTCTCCCCGTGCTCTCCCCGTATTACTGTTTTACCATACGTTTCAGAATCAACAATAATAATATCCTACTCATATTAACCTTTATTTCACCTCTACTGAATCAGGAGAAAATCCGAAAAAAAATCCTGATTCTCGTTTTAGCCAGAATCCTGCAGCTCTACTCACGGCGCGGTCAGATATATAGCGAGATGGACTTGTAATCCAGGGCTGTGTTTACACTGCAGATCTTGATGCTCAGTTCTCATAGATGTTTTCTCTCAGTATGTTCATGCTTATGTTCTTCATAAGAGTGGATTATATCTGCATTTAGATGTATTGACCCAGACAATAAGAGCTCTGTCTGACAGCTGTGATCAGAAGAGCGCTCTTTGCTCCTGTTTTTGTCATGTGCACAGCATCCTGAAGCACGTTTGTATTTGTTTTTGTGTTTCTCTCAACACTGCAGCGAACACTAGTGTTATGTTATTGTTTCTCACAGAAAAGTTCCCATTTGGCCATCATCCTTCAGTCTGTCTCTGACCAGTAAGTATTTGGAATTAGTATTATACTATACTCTAGTGTTATGTTGTTTACAGGATGGATGTTGCTTTCTGTCTCTCGTTTCGTTTCACGTTCTGCATAAGTGAATTAACTTGTTTTCTTTGTTCCTGTATATGAGGTTTAAAGGGTTAGTTCACCTGAAAATCCTCCTCATGTCATTCCAATCCCCTGAGAGCTTCCTTCATCACACAAATGAAGATATTTTAGATGAAACCTGATAGTTCCTCGTCCTCTACAGAGCTGATGTTGACTGCTGTTTTTCAGCCTTGCGTTGACAGGTGAAACCTGCTCTACCTGCTTACACTGCAGATGCAAACGCTCATATTAGATTTATAGTGAATTTACTTTCACATATGAATGAGGCCTGAGTACAACTCAATTCATGTGCTTTGATAAATGATGAAAACTATATCAGTGGACTATAACTATAACCCCATATCAGGAACAGTCGGGACAGTGTGGAAAACACTAATAATAACAGCAGTGATTTCCACATTTACTTTGACTTGTGTTTGATTGCAGACAATACAGCAAACATTATTAATGTGTTTATGTACATGTATTTCAACAGCTGCATCAGTGAAGCATTTAGCACTGTGTAATGTTGCCGCTGCTGTTCACGACACTTACAGACGATCAGGGACTGAAGACAGCGAGTGATGAAGAGTTTCAGGGGTGATTCTGGCCCATTCCTCCTGCAAACAAGTCTTAAGGTGGGCAACAGTGCGGGGTCTTCGTTGTCGCATTTTACACTTCGATATGTGCAACACATTCTCTATTGGAGACAGGTCGGGGCTGCAGGCAGGCCAGTCCAGCAGC
>CAIGQQ010007860.1:310982-325408 GCA_903798035.1 Danio albolineatus
ACACACACACACACTCCACAGCACACGTTCACAACACACACACACACTCCACAGCATACATGTTCACAACACACACACACACTCCACAGCATATTTATTCACACTCCATAACACACAGACAGACACACACATACACACACACTCACACACAAAGACACATACACAGACACAAATGCACAGACAATCACACACTCACACACACACACACACACAGAGAGAGAAACACACACGCACACACACAGTGAGACAGACAGACAGGCAGACACAAACACACACAGCCAGAGAGACACAAATACACAGACACACACACACACTCCACAGCATACATGTTCACACTCAATAACACACAGACACACACACTCACACACACAGAGAGAAACAAAGACACACACAAATGCACACACACATACACACACCCAGAGAGACACAAATACACAGACACACACACACACACACACAGAGAGAGAGACAGAGACACACACACACAGACACAAATGCACAGACAAATACACATGTGCACGCACACACACACACACAGTGAGACAGACAGACAGAAACACACATGCAGACACACACACACACACACACACACATATATATATTCCCTTATATAGACACACAGATATTCACAGTGAGAGACGAAGAACAGCAGCTCTGCTCATCCTCACTGACAGCACACACACACACACACACACACACACACAGATAAAGCTGCTGTTCTTCCTCAGTGTTTCAGATGTTAAACACACTTCATCATTCACACACACACACACACCCACACACTCCACTCCTCCCACGCTTCTGTAAAACTGGGGAAGATGTTCTGAAGAACGCTGGAAACCTGTAACCATTGACACCCACTGTGAGGAAAATACTCTGGAAGTGTGTGTGTGTGTGTGTTTCTCCAGCATTCTTCAGAGCGTCTTCCTTTGTGTCCTTCAGAAGAAAGTCAAACAGGTTTAGACGGAGTGGAGCATCACGTGCTGCTGTGAGGAGGAACACACCAGTGTCTGGAGACGAGCCGGCAGCTGATGGACCTGTGTGTGATGATCTCCACAGAGGAGTTCAACAGTCAAAGAAAGGTCAGCTGTGCGAGCTAGTGAAGGATCAGAATAGCTGCTGTGGTCTTACACCAGAGCGTGTGTCATTTCCTTCTGTGTTCTGAGAAGATATATTAAATATCATCGGTTTCCCCTCTGATTTCCAGAAGACCGGCGGACAGTAAATGTCAGCGAGGGTGATGATAGTTCCTATCTCCTATCAAAAACCATGTGATGATGCAGAGTTCAGCCACAACTACTTATTTCAGACCCTCAGGAGTTTGAACACAAAAGAAGATACTTTGAAGAATGTTGGAAATCTGGTTACCATTGTCTTTAATAGTGTGTGCTTTTCCTATTGAAGTCAATGGTGGGGCAGCACTGTTGCTTCACAGCAAGAAGGTCACCGGTTCGAGTCTCGGCTGGGTCAGTTGGTGTTTCTGAGTCTGCATGTTCTCCCCGTGTTGGTGTGGGTTTCCTCCGGGTGCTCCGGTTTCAGTCCAAACACATGATGAACTGATGAACGATTGTGTATGGGTGTTTCCCAGTACTACACTCTAAAAAATGCATGGTTGAAAATGAACCCAAGCCTAACCCAGGCACTGGGTAACTATGGGACAGAACACGCCTTGGGTTGTTTTGACCCTAGTGCTGGGTTTACTTATTTAGCCCAAATCCTGGGTTGTTTGTTTGAACCAACCAGTAGGTTGGGTTAACCAAGTCGCTGAGTTAAATATGACTTAAACATTGGGTTATTTATTGTCATCCCTTGCTACCTTTATATTTACCATTACTACTAAAAATAGTAAATAACAATCACAAATTAATGCAAAATTTATATATTTTATATAATTATTATACAACACAAAATGCTGCAGTAAAAATCTATTTTATTACAGAGACTCGAACAAGCGGCATTCTTGCTGTGAGGTGAACGTGCTACTCACTACGCCACCGTGGCGCCATTGCTCATGATATCGTCCATCAAATTGCTAAATAAAATGAAGTTGTCGATTTAACATTTTATTTTCACCACATTTCTGCATCAAGACTGCAAAAATTAGAAAGCCAAACTGAAAAATAAAATGCAAACAAAATTTTCACAAAGCTTGTTATTAATGTTCACGCTATAATAGTGGCACAATTCAAATTAAAACGTAAATTTATGTTTATAATGAAACTGATGATTTGGTTTTCATTTTAATTTCCGATGTTTGTTTGATTTATTTAAAATTGGCAGAATTTACCTTCCATAATGATAAACTGCTGTTTGTTCACCTTCAAGCTCTGCTTCAGTTGTTGTGCACGTGAAGCAGCCGGTGAGCGCCAGCACACACACATTATCTACATCTCAACATGCGAACGTGTTCCTCCACATGTTTTCATCGAAGCTATTCACGATACTCATCCATCCACAGCGTTTGTAATGTGTGAACATTTAGCTGCGGTTCACGCTTCTGCCTTTGGATGTCTCTGGGAGAAAGCAGCTGCATGAACCCATCAACAAAACCCCGCCCCCTTCTGAGCTCATTTCTACGGTGGCCGAGAAAGGTTAACGCGCTGCAATTTAAGAAAGCACATGCAATAACAGAAAACACCAGCAAATTAAGATACGATTTTCATCAATTTGACAGCACACCTGTTACAAATTCTCACAACACAAACAACAGAAGAAATGCGCAGCAAATTGGTCAAAACACAACGGAAGAAAATGCGCAGCAAGTTATTCAAAACACATGCAAGATGGTGAATACACAACGGAAATGTTTCAAGAGGACCCAAAAACATGACGGACACAGCTGAGATACGGATGTAGTTAATTTATTTAATAATGCAACATTTCAGTTGATCATTAATTAGACTGATAATTTACAAAAGACAACGGAATCGTGTAATCAGGATATTACACCTTTCAAAGACCACCAATCACTTCACTGAACAAGTCACGGCGGGTCCGTATCAGCTGGGTCCGTCATGTTCTTGGGTCCTCTTGAAACATTTCCGTTGTGTATTCACCACTTGCTGCGCGTTTTCTTTCGTTGTGTTTTGAATAACTTGCTGCGCATTTCTTTTGTTGTTTGTGTTTTGACCAATATGCTGCGCATTACTTCCGTTGTCTGTGTTGTGAGAATTTGTAACAGGTGTGCTGTCAAATTGATGAAGATTGTTTCTTAATCTGCAGGTGTTTTCTGTTATTGCATGTGCTTTCTTAAATTGCAGCGCGTTAACCTTTCTCGGCCACCGTACATTTCTGCTTAATGATGGCAGAAATTACCAGTATTTTGGTGTGATGTGTGAATGCTCTTTTCTGGAAAAATTACACTGTGTGAACGCCGCTTTTCTGAATTCACCGGTAAAGTCGTTCTGGTAATTTTCCCGATATTTACCAATATCACTGTGTGAAAGGGGCTCATGCGAGTGCCACGTATAGTGTTTGCTTTAATCTGGCTGAAGACTTCCATGTGTTGCAATCTTGATGTGTGAACATTTAACTGTGGTTCACATTTCTGCCTTTGGATGTCTCTGGGAGAAAGCAGCTGCATGACGCCATCAACAAAACCCCGCCCCCTTCTGTGTGTACAAACACAAGCGCAGCCGTTTAGAGCTCATTTCTGCTTAATGATGGCAGAAATTACCAGTATTTTGGTGTGATGTGTGAATGCTCTTTTCTGGAAAAATTACACTGTGTGAACGCCGCTTTTCTGAATTCACCGGTAAAGTCGTTCTGGTAATTTTCCAGATATTTACCAATATCCCTTATGCGAGTATTACATATAGTGTTTGCTTTAATCTGGCTGAAGACTTCCATGCGTTGGAATCTTGACAGTCAATAGCGATGTTTCCATCCTCCTGTTTTTGTGCACATTTTAATATTGCATAAACAAATATTGCTTAAAACATGCCTTCTGGAAACAGCAATATATGCATACAATTACAAATGCACCAAAAAAATTGCTTAAACATTCCTACATCAATTCCCGGAGTCACACAACAGCAGAAACAGCAAACACTTTCTGATGAGTGACTAATCAAGCCATTTCAAGAATCAAACCAGAACAGCTTGCCCATAACGTGTGGGAAATATAACGTTGTTCTCCCTTTAAATGAACTTCTCATTTAAAACACGGCTTTTTCAGAACTGAGACTGTAATATCTTGATTTAGGAGTGTTTATTTGGACAGAAGCGCTGCGTCAGGACAGGGTTTCTGCGGTGGGAGTATACAGGCTTCACATCCGTCGCTTTGTACTGATGACAGAAATATTATCTGTCAAGACACGAGGGCGATCCCATAATAAACCCAAGGTGTGTTTGGCAGAAAGTACCTCGCTTTTTCACAGCGCTCTGGAGTTAAGTTTCAGACAGGAATATCCGCTACAGCTCTGGGTTTTCAGCCTTTCCCGTTTCTCGATCCCTAGAGAGGGAAACATTCCTGGAGAGAAATAAATCACACGACACCAACACGAGCTCCAGAAACACAAACACTCTTAAACAGAGACCGCTTCACACTGCGCCTTCAGGGACTTTATGGAACCAATACACAGAATAATGACTGTTTATATATATATATATATATATGTTTATATATAAATGAATATTCTTATCCATTTCTCAGTCAGTATACACTATATATTCTGGTGCATTTAAACAGATCAGTTTTATTAAACTGTTACATCCATTAAAATAAGAGTTTGCTCACTGAACAGCTTTAGGAATAGAAAGATCACACATTTACATCTAATTTAGCTATTGCAAAAAAAACCTTCAAGCTACCAATAATTCCTCCTGTTCATTATAATTTTATTTAATATTTTCAACGTGTTCATTCAGCTGTACTAATATTTGCACCGTGATCTTCAGTGTTTTGGCTTTGGTGCTGACTAATCTAATGTTTCTGCACGAATATATTACTGTAAAGCGTCCTGGAGAGATATTAATGCAAAAGGGAGATCTGTAAGGGGTCAACTCATACGCTGAGCACTGTATATACAGTATAGCCGTTATATGAGCTAATATATTATAACACCAATCGTTGGAGAAGTATATTTGTCTCAATATGAGTTATTAAAGGGTCCCATGTTTTGGAAAATGTTTTGGTTGATCCTCTAAGAAAATATTAAATTTTTTCTGTTTTCAAAAATAGCATCACATCACTGAGCCACAGAGACAGTCTAGGTGGCGTTGGTGATTTCCACTCTATAAGAATTCTTCTTCTGGCTATAATGTTACAAAGGCAAAGGTATTTTCTATGTCTTTGGTTATATGCGTGTCCTCATTTGGTACCCCAAACAAAGCCATTACCAGAGGTTGAATTGTTAAATTGAACGCTAAGTTTAAAATCTCAAATATTGAAGGCCAAAATCGCCTCGGTTTATCACATGACCAGAACATATGGGTTAGGTCTGCCTTGCATGAGTCGCAACGATCGCATGTTTCATCTACATTAGGGTATACTTTAGCCAGTTTGGTTTTGCTGTAGTGAATACGGTGAAGGATTTTCAGCTGAATCAGATTAAGATGCGTACATGATGAAATATTTTTTATAATTTCAACCGCTTTATCCAGAGTTTCTTCTGAAATATTAATCTTAGTTCATCTATCCGTTCCATTTTAATCTTCTCTAGCGTTATGTTACGGAATGTCTTAATTAAGTTGTACATTTTGGAAATGAGGCCCTTGGGGTGTGCAGGGGTCTTTAAAATCAAGTCCAGTCCAGATTCAGCAGGTATTTGAGGAAATACAGAGCACTGGGTCTGAATAAAGGGACGGACCTGAAGATATAGAAAAAAAGTTTGTTGTTTTGAAGATTACGTTTTTTAATGATGTCATTGAAATTGGCAAAAATATTATTAATGAAAAAATCTCTACATGTAAGTATGCCCAGGTCCTGCCATCACTTAAGAGTAGCATCTAGCTGGGCTGCCGGAAAACGCTGATTACTACATATGGGGGTTGAAATGCTTGTCTAAATTGATTATATATTTTAAGGGTTGAAATGAAGTGCTGTAAAATGTACAGTATTACTAGCCATTTTGGTTGCCTGTAATACATTTGCAAGTGCACCGTAAATGAACAATTATGATTGTGCTGTAGTTTTATAGCCAACCCAGGCTCATTCTGAAAACGTACCCCTGTATACATTTCTGGAGAGCGTCAAATATGTCCCCGGAGGTTTTTTGTTGCAGTTTTTGTTTTTGCAAATCCACCAGAGGGCGCTGTGTATGCTTTTTCAGATCTCAAATTTCTCTCACGAGTGAAATTCGTGCCTGCTGTTTTCACGTAAATCCACCAGAGGCCGATGTCGACTGACTGAATGGAGTGACAGAACTGGAGTAATATGATCATGTCTCTGTGTTCTAGAAAGACTGCAGCAGCTACATTTTGAACTAGCTGAAGTTTGTTAATCAGGCCAACAGGGCAGCCGCCTTGTAATGCATTACAGTAATCTAATGGAGACGTCATGAAAGCATGAATGAGCTTCTCCGCATCAAAGATTGATAGCATATGTTGAAGCTTGGCAACGTTAAGATGAAAAAATGCAGTTTTACAGATGCTTGGTGGTGTTAATATTTGACACTATAAGAGTTTGCTAATGAACACTCTCTGTGTTGATAATGTTAACTCTTTCTTTTTTTAAATAATTTTTCTTTTCGGGGTTTTCACCTTTATTAGATAGGACAGTAGAGAGAATTGACAGGAAAGCATGGGGAGCAGAGAAAAGGGAAGGATCGGCACAGGACCGCCAGGTGGGATCGAACCCGGGTCGCCGCAAGCACCGGAGTGCATGCGTCGACGCACCAACCACTACACCACCGGCACCGACAATGTTAACTCTTTCTAGTGTTATTTTAACACTTCTATAGTGGTTCCCATATAAACTGAGGGAGTCTTCACTTTAACTCTAAGGTAGTTAAATCTACTATCTCCTCGTCTGATTTTTACCACGTTTTCATATTATCCCACATTCTCACCCTGTTATTTACTTCTTTATTTTATTTTTTGGCTTCTGTTTAGGTCTTACCTGCTTTCTGGAACAGTTCCTCATCAGACTCGAACCCCGTCATCATGGTAAACCCCTCTCTGTGTCTTAAATCCGTCGATGGATACTCTAAGCAACTGGACAAACTGGTAACTGTGGGAAAGCCGTCCGTATGGAGGTAAGCATTCAGCTGGTAAGCAAGGAAAGGAACGGCGTCACACCAACCCGAAGCATTCATTTTAAAGATGAAATGCAGCCATATGTACCTCTGGCTCCATAATTCACCATCTCCAGAAATGTATATATGCCTACGCTTTCAGAATGAGCCGGTGTTGTTTAATGCAAGTTTTAATGTACAGTGCACTTGTAAACTTTGACAGTGATATTGCCAGTTTTACACCAGTGTTTCACAGTGTATGATAGTCATTAATGCTGAGCACTGTATCTGTGTGATTTTACAGCGTATGCCTGATGACGGAGCACAAACACCGAGCTGGAGTGTTGAATACGCTTTTGTCTGAGTTTACAGAGTCTGAGTTTCAGGGCTGGAGGCAGAAGCAGACGCACAAAGAGCTGAAACGTGAAAGACTGACCCAACTCTCGCTCTTTTCTCTCGGTTTGCTCAAATATCCGCTCGTCTGCTTACTGTGTTTCCTTCAACATGACAAAGCGCCATCAGCACGCTTAACTATTGAGGAAACACTATCTGCAGACCTGCTTCCTCCAGCAAACCCCAAAAACCTTAAAGGGCAGTCATTACAGCTCTTTATCACTTCTGGGTTTCTTATCACTTTTGCCAGGGCTGCAGGCGTGTGTTCAGCACGTGTTTATATCCACTGTCTGCTTTAAGAGATCTTTTAGAAAACAGAGGAACATTAGATCTTCCTATGTGTCTGAAAGTCTGTTGGAAAATGAACATAGTTTGAAGTTTATCCTTTCTTCTGGTCTCTGACACCTGAAACGAGAACAATAATAGATAAAACAACAGCGGAGCTTTTATTATGCCGCAGTTCAGAGCGTCTAGTTTTTCAGCTTGTGAGAAGAAGCATCAGTCAGTACGTTTACATGGACACCAACAAATCTATTTTAATATGATTAAGACAATACTCTGATTACGTGTCGACAATATAAACAGCGATTTAATTTAATTTAATTTATTCATTCATTTTCTTTTCAGCTTAGTCCCTTTATTATTCAGGGGTCGCCACAGCGGAATGAACCGCCAACTTATCCAACATATGTTTTACGCAGCGAATGCCCTTCCAGCTGCAACCCATCTCTGGGAAACATCCATACATACTCATTCACACACATACACTACAGACAATTTAGCTTACCCAATTCACCTATTCACCCCATGTCTTTGGACTTGTGGGGGAAACAGTGCTACTCACTACGCCACTGTGGGGCCCTAATTTCATTTAATTATTATTATTAATTTTTAATAAGTTAATCAGATTAAGGTCATAATCGAAACAGAAATCAAAATAAGACATGTGGAGTATGCTCATTCTAGTGCCATTATCGAAGTGCTGTACAGCCTTGTAAATACCACAAACAAACTATTAACTTCGTGTAGGATTTTCACTGCATTTTGTAAAAGGATAGTCCATACACACACATCTGTTTGACACTATTCTCTGCACTATTCTTAAAAAATTATAATAATAATAATATATAATAATATAATGATAAAACTGCCCAACACATCACAGGGACTCCACTTCCCGCTATAGAGAACATTCACAAAAAACACTGTCTGCGCAGAGCACGCAGTATTCTCAAGGACTCCTCTCACCCTGCTCACAGACTGTTCTCTCTCATGCCTTCCAGCAGGCGCTTCAGGCTCCCTCAGACAAAAACCAGCAGACTGAGGAACAGCTTTTTCCCCAGAGCTGTCTCCCTTCTGAACTCTGCCCCCCACTGACTCTTTTGACCGCTGTCTTTAAGGTTAACTTATGTTACACTAGGTCACTATCCTAAGAAACAGTGAAAATGCACCTCATTAAGTCTCAACCTTTATTACAGCACATGATGGACATTTCTCAAAGAGGCAATAACAAAACTCTTACCTGAGATGGTGTTTGAGAGCTTGAGTGATCTTGCTCTGCAAGTTTCCTTCAGGCAAGAATCAGGATCTCATCACGCAAGACGCACTGTTTGCAACGGATGGCTCACGCTTGTTTATAAATACCCTGTGACAGCGGTGATGTAATCGTGACAGTGAAGTGTTGCTCTTTGATTTGTGCTCATAATCAGCTCGTCGCGTCCGTGGTGAAACTGTATTTGGTGTTTGTAAAGTACACCCACCGTAAATTACAAGTTGTATACAGTTGAAGAAATGTCGGATCTGTGTCTGGATGATTCTAAGGATGATTAGGATGATCCCAAAGGCCCACGCCCTCACTCTTTGGGGCCCTCAGAATTACTATTATGGGGCTCAATCAACCACCCCATTCTACATCTTGTAATAGGGGTAAAATAGGAGCTTTTTTAATTCCATATTCCAAAATGAGGATGCAAACACAGCACTGTCATAAACAACTCAAGACTGTCATCAATGGCTCACTCAGTGGTGTGTGTGTGAGTTCAGGATGGGTACAGCAGACAGAGGGAACAGCTAATAGTCCAGCACATTTCCGATGGATAAACAAACATGAGGACTGATGTATTTAGATGCGTGAGGAGCTCTGATGCCGACGTCTGATGTCTGATGTCCAGATGTTTCTCATTTCAGCCAGAATTCCTTTGATTTCACTTCAGCTCTTTGATATACGCGGATGGAATGATGTTAGTAATGCTGATGTGTCATCGCGTGTGTGTTAATAATGCCTGCACTGTTTATAGACTTGCGTTCTCCATTTACTGCTCAAGTCATCTGTTGTTCTCAATCTTCATTCTCTGTTTTCTTTCACTGCATCAAAATCAAGAATGAAATCCTTCTACCAAAGTCATATATTGTCAACGGCTAAATTAAGTGGGGTTTTCCCTTAAAGGGCAGCTATTTTAACCCTTTTTTAAGATTTAATATACATCTCTTGTGTCTCCAGAATGTGTCTGTTCAGTTTCAGCTCAAAACACCATCAGATTATTGATTACAGCTTTATAAATCTGGGAAATTTAAGCTTTTTTAAGTTTTAAATTTTAACATTTTAAGTTTTGGCATTGTAGCTGTTTTTGTTGCCTGTGTCTTTAAAGCTGGTTCTCCCCGCCCACCATTCCCATGTGCGTGTCAGAGCCGTAGGCTTCCCATAGATAAGCAGCACAGTGACAGACAAGAGTGAGGCAGATCTCGCTTACTACAGTAATAACTTTATCAACAGTTATTTGTTACATTTGTTGTGGAGTTAATTCAAGCCTTTCTGCAATGATGAGTCACACACAATGTCATTATAAAGTTTGCTCGTGTGCATGCGCACTCACACATGTTTAGCTTTGTCACACTACACACTACAAATCACACTACAAATGTGACAGGATACAGGTTAATATCCACTGCTGTATGGATATCTGTTATGTTCATGTACAAAATAAACCTGATTTAACATCCACAAACCGGGATTGAAGCATCTTCTTTTATAATTGTTCTGACGTGCGGCTGTAGTGATGAATTACAGCAATTTTATTGTCTTTATTATAAACATGCACTGATTTAAACATGTTAAACTTATGAAACTCATTCTGGATCACATCTGATGATGACTGATGATCACAGAAAGCTGAACAGATCTTTAATCCCGGTTGCTTTTTGCACGTCCTGTATTGTTGATATGATTATACGCATACTACGAAGACATGTTAATACGGTCTGTCAATCAGTTCAGTGGGCGGGGATACCGCACTCCTATGTCGCGCTGCGGTCGGCCTCAAAATGGGAGGGATTTGGATCCTATTTTAACCTCAGGACATTTTAAAAAGCGACTTACTGTGTTTATATCACTCCAGTATGACTGTGGACACACTATACTACACACAGCTCTGTCCAAACAGCTGACAAATTATGATTTTCCTCATAGGTGTCCTTTAAAACAAGCCAAATAATCTGCCATTGGGGTACGTGAAAAAATCTTATGTCAGAAAGAAAAACAACAAGTCACACTTTATTTTGATGGTCTGTTTGTTGAATTTAAGTTACATTGCAACTAATCCTCATTAGATTATAAATAGACTGTTAGGTTGGGGTTAGTGTAAGTTGACATGTACTTGCAAAGTTTCTTATAGTCAGTGAAATGTCTGTTCAATGTCAGTAATAAACAGATATTAAGCAGACAGTCAACTAATACTCAAATGGACCATCAAAATAAAGTGTTACCAAACAAGATTATTCCGCTTAACCCATTGTCAGATTATTTTGTTTGTTTTAAGAATAAAACTGACTTCATTTTGTCTCATTATTTCTGAAAACAGCACTATATGTTGTGCTCGTCTTGAAAATGCTTCTTACTTTAAGAGTTTTTAAGATATTTGGACTAAAAACAAGACAAAACCTCCAAGTAAGAGAAGCATTTCACAATCTCTGCATTTCTAGCAGGTCAGTAATCTAAGTGTCCTTTTTTAATATACATGATGGCATTTTTCTGATGGAAATGATCATGAAGTGTAACCGTACGGTGCATTTCAGTCTCCAAATGATTTAAAAACAACTTTTGCATTGATTTCCATCATGAACTAATTCAGCCGGGGGATTTTAATGTGGGTGGTGGGAGAAAAACACTGACATTCTCATTGAGACGTAACCAACTACCTCTGTAAATAGCATAGTGAAAATCCCTGAGAAACAATTGCCATGAACACAAGACTTCTGAGGCTAAATAAACTGTAAAAAATAACCATAAAGTGGCGTATTTTTAATTTTTCCCCCGTTTGTTTCTGCTTTTGAATTGCACTATGAGATCTCAATCTTTCTTCCAACAACTTTTATCCTTGTTAAGTTATAAAACGTGACCTTTATGCACACTTGTAATAGTTATAATATCTGCATCACAGGCTCATTCTGAAAGCGTAGCTCTATATGCATTTCTGGAGATTATGAATTATGTAGCCAGAGGTGCGTATGGCTGCATTTCACCTTTAAAACAAACGCTACAGTGCAATATGATGCTATTCGTTTTCCCGCTTACCAGCTGACCACTTACCTCCATATGGATGCTCTCCCTCTGTTACCAGTTTGCCCAGTGGCTTGCCGCATACACCAGCAGACTTGAGACACAGAGAGGAGTTGACCATGATGACGAAGTTCGATTCTGGTGAGGAACGGTTCCAGAAAGCAGGTAAGAACAACCAAAACAGAAGCCAAAAAATAAAACAAACAAGTAAAAAACAGGGTGAGAATGTGGTCAAATCTGAAAACATAGTAAAAATGAGTGTCCCACCATCAGCAGAATGTGTACTATGATGAGTGAAAGCTTAGATGCTGGATCCAGACATACATGAAAGACAATAAATACGTGTAGATAAACACATGTAGACACAGACTGACGAGTACACAGTCATAAAGCTGTACACATAGTTGGCTTTGCTTTTTCTGGACTGCTTTTTAAAACACTATCGGTTGGGTTGATGGAAGTGGTGCGGAGATGTTCAGTCAGTCCAATCAGTCAGCATTTACGCGAGAACAGCAGGCACGAATAGCACTCGCGAGAGACATTTGAGATCTGTAAAAGCACACACAGCGCCCTCTGGTGGACTCACCAAAACAAAAACTGCAAAAAATATATACCTTCTGGGAAATACATTAAGTAAGACTTTAACTCTTCCTGCTTATTAACAGTTATTAAAGTAGTATGTGTTGGGTAGGATTAGGGATGTAGAATAAGTTCAAGTGCTAAAAAACAGACAATGTTTTAATAATAAGCAGGTAATAAGCCAGTAGTTTATATCGGGAGTTGGTATTTAAACTGAAGTATCTTTTAGTAATGTGGGACATTACATGTTCTCACTGAATGCTGAAATGAGAGCTTGCCACATCCAATCAATTTTGTTTGTATTATTGTTTGTTTGTTTTGCCTTGTGCATCTGTCATTTCAGCACCATGCACATGCACCTTTTCAGTGCATCAGAGATTTCTTCATGCAAATGATCAATTTATACGTACTCATAAGTTTAATTTGATCCATTTTAAGACAACAATGCATAAGAAAAAGTGAGAGTGAGATAGTAAAGATTCAGCACTGGCGACAACTACTTTTTAATCACCAAATCTAAAGGGTTAGTTCACCCAAAAATTAAAACTCATTGTTTTACTCTCTCTTTGTTTGCTCCAAACAAGCTCTCCAGAAATGCATATAGGGGTACGTATCCATATCGAACCTATGTTGATTGTGTGTCGGTGTTGTATATTACACTACAGACACCTTGTAATAAACTACAGCACATTTTCTGCTACTTCACACACTCATTCCACTAGATATTTTCTCTTATATTATTTAAAACCACTAAAATGTCAATAAAAGTCAGTTTATTAAACTGTAGGGTTGAATTTACAATATCAAAAATGGACAGAGCAGAGATCAACACCCCATAATGCAGTTCACCACCGGAGATAAACACAAAACACAAAGATTTACTGCATTTTTTAAAGGTATTAGTGGCTGCAAACAATAAATTTGGGCTGAATTTAAGCAAACAAATTAAATGAGGTAATGTTCAACTTAATCTGGGCTGAATTCAAACAAACAAATTAAATTGAACATTACTTCATTTAATTTGTTTGCTTAAATTCAGCCCATATTAATTGTTTGCAGCCACTTATACCTTTAAAAATGCAGTAAATCCAGCGTATCTTTCCTTTTGTGCACTGGTGAATCACTAAATACAAACACATTTAACTCACAGGTATTTTTTTTACAGTCTACATCCTTAAAGTGTGGGTTAAGTGGCTATATGTGTGTAATTCTGTCTAATTTGATGCTCTGATAACACTCCAGTTTGGGGTTTCCTCATTCCTGACAGAGGCAGATCTGGGCAACACACACACACACACACACACACACACTCGATGATGATGATGATGATGATGATGATGATGAACGCTGCTATTGTTTCCGAGATTCCACAAACACAAAGACTCTCTTCTCGTCTCTGGTAATTACGTCTTCATGTAAAAACAAGAATCTCTTCCACATCACAAAGACGGGATTTACCGTAATTATATAAATAACACTGCTGCTATTATCAGTGGATAAGTGTCCCTCTTCAGCGTATACACAAACACAAGCTGATATACAGAGAGCCGGAAACACTCACGGTAGCATCGTCCACACACAAAAACACCTGTGACATCATCTGCATATCCTCCAATCCGGTCTGACTTTCTATTGTAAATATACACACACCGGCCACTCGTTAATGCAAATGCAAATGAGAATGGCCAGACTGGTTCCAGCTGATAGAAAGGCAACAGTAACTC
>CAIGQQ010007860.1:517048-528128 GCA_903798035.1 Danio albolineatus
GAGCCCTCACTAGTCCACACTAGCCCCCAGAAGCCCTCACTAGTCCACACTGGACCCCAGGAGCCTTCACTAGCCCACAATTACTAGCCAACATTGGCCCCCAGGAGCCCTCACCAGTCTACACTGGCCCCCAGGAGCCCTCATGAACCCACACTGGCCCCCAGAAGCCCTCACTAGCCCACATTAGTACCCAGCAGCCATCTCTAGCCCACAGTGGCCCCAAGGAGCCCTTACTAGCCCACTTTGGCCCCCAGGAGCCCTCACTAACCCACATTAGCCAGCACGGCTAAAGACTGGTTATCGCTGCGATTCATTTGAAGCACTCTGAGTCGACTCTCTTATAGATGAATCAATAGTTTTAATCACAGCACACTTTCAGATTTAAGCCTCCGCTGGATACTTCACTGCACTCAGAGCTGCGCCACACACTGCACGGAGGGGCATTTAAAAACACATGACAGGGGCGCTTTAAAACAAGCAAAATAACGTGCCGATGGTGTAAGAACTATCTCGTTTTTCCTTTGACAGATTATTTTAATTGAACAACAGTGAATGTGTACACAACGAATGTATTGTTCATGTTCGTAAATGCATTATTTAATACAACCTTATTGTTAATCTAACAGTTCTGCAGTTTTACATCTTGCAGTTTTGCTGTTTATTTGGTCAGACGTGTTTAGAAGAGAAGTAATTGTGAGATAAAAAGTCGCAGCATGGTATATTCAGTATGATCCTCCCCTGGACGGTGTTTGAGCCCCACGAGCAGCTTGTTTCTGCTGAGACTGAATGGGTTACTGTGTGATTATGTAAATGCGGACGATATAACCGTATTCCAGCGTGTGTGTGTGGGTTCAGTCGGCCGGCCGTGGGACTGCTGGAATCTGGTGTGTGTGTGTAGTATCTGCGCTTTATTTATTTCATCACAGCAGCAGGTGTTCACACACAGATCTCACGTCACAGCACCAGCTCGGTCTGCAGATTCTGCCTTCATGCAGTTTTATCTGGTGACAGAAGCTCATCCTATAGTAGCCTCTAATTAATATGCATGATTAAATGGAGCCCGTTTATTGCTCAGATGGGCTGTTAATGCTGAGTTTTGCTGTGGAGGGGTTATTAATTGGGCGTCACAAGTTGTTTAACAGATTAACTATTGCCCCTACTTTCCGAACATAGTGACATGTTCAGCTTAAATGAATGTAAATATTCAATGCAGGGGTGGCACAGTGGTTAGCACTGTCGCCTCACAGCAAGAAGTTTGCTGGTTCGAGTCCCGGCTGGGTCAGTTGGCGTTTCTGTGTGGAGTTTGCATGTTTGGAGTTTGCATTGCTGAAGCACTCGTCTGAAGAATTACAGGAACACAGCACAAGACTGGGGCGGTAATGCTGAGGTATTTCTGCAATAATAAACTTCCACCGCTGTCTCCTCACAGCCTCATCTGTGGGTAGAGAGAATAACACTAACTGTCCCTCACACATCAGAGCCAGAATAACAGAAATCAATCCTAAATGAAACTGGAAAACAACGTAAGGACAAAACTGCAGTGATATGCTAAGATCACAAGTAATATATTTCATGAATATTAATTATGACAATTCTATAGAATACAATAAAAGTATATGTTTTATAGAATTATATGTTCATCTTAGACCCGACTCAAGGCCGAGAATTAATGTTATTAAGTCTTACCTCCCTGACTCTTACCCTCCTTTCTGCTTCATAGCCATGCTTAGTCAAAATAAGATCAACATCATATGATGATTCAGTTTTGTCAGCTTGCAAAACTCGCTGTGTAGACACCTCATGTCATGAAAGTAACAGAAAAGGCCTTTACTCTGGTTTCACAGCGCATGAGCGACACATATTTTATCGGCGATCATGTAAACAAGAGCAGGAGCAGCAAGCGAGGCGCATGAGAATGCTTCTCTGTGCGCATGTGTCAGTTTGCTTTCATCAGCGTTGTTTCGGCTGCACATAGAGAATAACAAATTCAAGAGTTCACACTGAGCTGATGATTGATAATAAAGCGTATTTGAAATATCAGAATATCCTCGAGCCCGGGGCTCCCTCCCGTTTAAAGGGCGAAAGGAGAGTTTGAGCTCAGGTAGTCTCGAGAACTTAAGAGGCTATTTAAAGTAGTTGATTTACTTTGTATGTTTTTGGACGGTGGGAGGAAACCGGAGGACCCGGGGAAAACCCACGCGAACACGGGGAGAACATGCAAACTCCACACAGAAACACCAACTAGCTCGGGGAGAGGCCGAACCATCGACGTTCTTGCTGTGAGGCAACAGTGCTAACCACTGGGCCACCGTGCCGCCCTTTAGGAGAAGGGGAGGAGTTGGGATGGAAGGGGGGATTCTTCAAGACGAAGATGACCAGAGTAGAAAGCTCTGGTGATTTATAGTGTGTCAGGATTCGTCTGATTGGTGTATTGTGCGGAGCTGATGTGGTACCAGCTGTGTTCAATCATAAGCACATGATCCTCTCCAAATTTAGTTCATAAATAAACCACACTTTGCGCTTGCATGAATGACCCCTAACGTCTTTATTCTGGGAATAACACTCTAAATTAATACATTTGCATAAAGTTAATTGTATCTCTCAAAGCTTACTGGGGCACAGATTTTTTATTTTTTTTTTGCACCGTCTCCCTGTTCCGCCCCCAACAAGATGCCGCCCTGGGTGATCGCCCATATTGCCCATGCCTAAATCCGCCACTGACACAAGGTGAATTATAAGGACATCGCTGATGTGCTGTTTCTCAAAAAGCGTCTAAATCACACAGAATGAGAGGGTTTTTTCTATTCAGAGAGTAAAGCTGCGCTGTGTTTTTGCACGGGTTTGAGTTTTGGGTTTAGGGTTGGGGTTTATTTATAAACCAAATTTGGAAAGGATCACATGCTTCTGATTGAACACAGCTGGTACCACATCAGCTCCGCATATTGCACCATCAGACGAATCCTGACACACTATAAATCACCAGAGCTTTCTACTCTGGTCATCTTCGTCTTGAAGAATCCCCCCTTCCATCCCAACTCCTCCCCTTCTCCTATAGGGCGGCACGGCGGCCCAGTGGTTAGCACTGTTGCCTCACAGCAAGAATGCCGATGGTTCGGCCTCTCCCCGAGCTAGTTGGTGTTTCTGTGTGGAGTTTGCATGTTCTCCCCGTGTTTGCGTGGGTTTTCCCCGGGTTCTCCGGTTTCCTCCCACCGTCAAAGAACATACAACATCAGTAAATTGACTACTTTAAAAAGCCTCTTAAAGCAACTCTAGTCAGATATATCTCAGCACGTTCACAAACGGGGGAGTTCTCGAGACTTACCTGAGCTCAAACTCTCCTCTCGCCCTTTAAACGGGAGGGAGCCCCGGGCTCGAGGATATTCTGAGTTCAGGGCTCTCTCCCGGGACAACACGCTTTATTATCAATCATCAACTAAGTGTGAACTTTTGAAAATACCATTCGTACAGTATAAAAACTATGGAATGTCCCCACAATTCACAAAAACAAACATCTGCATGTGTGTGCGTGTTTGTGTGTTTGCATATGTGAGTGTTTTGTACGTGTGAGTCTGTGCATGTGTTTGTGTGTACATCTGTGCATGTGTGTGCAATTGTGTGTGTGTTTACATGTTTGCATTTGTGCATGTTTGTGTTTGCATGTGCATGCGTTTGTACTTGTGTGTATGTGTGTGTGTGTGTGTGTGTGTGTGTGTGTGTGTGTGTGTGTGTGTTTGTTAGCTCAGCCTCAGTCCCAAAGTCCCAAGGGGAAGCCTGTGAACTGTGTGTGCGCGCGCGCGTGCGTGTGTGTGTGTGTGTGTGTGTGTGTTTATGACAGCTGCATCAGTCGCATTCGGACTCCTCGATCTCTCGTGTTTAATGAGCGCTAATGAACTCGTTTAATGAAGAACACACACACACACACTCACGCGCGCGCTGGATGTGCTGCTGCTGTGAACAAGAAGAGGAGTGTGTGTGTGTGTGTGTGTGAATCGTGCTGTTGATTCAGCAGCTCTTCCACCACTGCGCTGAGCTGTGCGTGTGCGTGCATGTGCATGCGTGTGTGTGTGTGAGCATGATCGAGTGCATGTGTTCGCGTGCGTCTGGAGTCTGGATGGCCGCTCGTGTGTGATTCTGGCGGACACACCGCTGTTTTCCCCCGCAGACGCCCGGACAGCGCGCCGCCAGGATGCCCGCGGAGGTGAGTGTTTGCCCGCAGAGCTTCTCCTCTGCGTCCGCCTCTCCGAAGCTCTCCATGCGTCGTGTGTTTGCGCGCACACATGTTTCAGCATGGCATGTTCACACTGATTATTGCTGCATATATATATATATATATATATGTGTGTGTGTGTGTGTGTGTGTGTGTGTTGATACTGCAGTGTGCGTGCGTGTGTTTGACAGTGAGATTAACTCTGTGTGTGCACGATGACGCGCTGCGCTGGATGCGGCGGGCGCTGCTGCCACTGCGGGCGGAAACACGCGCGCGTCGGGATGAAGTTTTCCGTGATTCATGCGTCCTCGTTGCGCGCGTGTGTGTGCGCGTGCCCTTGAGCGGCTCTCTGACCGTGTGTTTGATGGAAACGGTGTGTGTGTTGATGGATGATGGATGGATGGACCACTGCACATGACGTAAGACGGGGTACAAAGCGCCTGAAATCATCATCAGTGCTGTAGTGAGGTGCAGTTCAGCTCTCCCGAACACACACACACACACACACACACACACACACACACACACTGATGCTGCTGCTCTTCTGCACGGTGCATTTGTGTATCCAGAGATGCACCATTCAGCAGCATGAAGCAGCAGTGTGTCAGAGAGACTAAAGTCATTTCAGGATGAAGCAAGTTGGCATTTTGATGGAAGACTGCTCTATCAAAAATGTTGGGTTGTTTTAGCCGGGTCTGGGTCAACTATGGACTAACCCAATAGCTGGGGAGATAAAAAAGTAATTTTTTTAATGTGATGTTAAAAAAAATTGCTTGACGGATTTGTGCATGTTTGACCCAATGTCAGGTTAAAACAACCCAGCATTTTTAAAGTATATTATTCAATCAGGGACTTAAATTTTATTATTTTATTTTCCATAATTATTTCTTATTCATATTATTTCTTTTTTAAATTAATAGGTAGATATGCATATGTAAATATATGCAAATATTTTAATACGTTTTCAGTCATCTATGTCGTTTAGTTCGTTATCTCCAAAATAAATCGCATATGAAATTACACGGTAACAATTTACATGAGGTTCATTAGTTAATGCATTTACTAACATGAACTAATCATGAACAACACTTGTGCTGCATTTATTAATCATGACTGAACATTTACTAATGCATTATTAACATCCAAGCCCATGCTTGCTAACATTAGTGAATGCACCGTGAGTTAACGTGAACTAACCTTAACTAACATGAACAGATACTGTAGTAGATGTATTGTTCTGTTTGTTCATGTTAGTAAATGCGTCAATTAACATTAACTAATGAACCTTATTGTAAAGTGTGACCAATTACGGATTATGCTGTAAAAATGCTAGATTGTTTTAGCCCAACACTGGGTCAAATATGGACTAACCCAATAGCTGGGGAGAAAAAAAAAGTCATTTTTTAAAATTTGATGTAAAAAAAAAAATTGCCTAACGTTGAATTTGTCCATATTTGACCCAATGTCAGGTTAAAACAACCCAGCATTTTTAAAGTATTTTATTCAATCAAAATGACAACAATGACTTAAATTTGATTAATTTTTTTGCCATAATTATTTCTTATTCATATTATTTCTTTTTTAAATTAATGGGTTTGTCATCATATTGTAGATATGCATATGTAAATATATGCAAATATTTTAATAAGCTTTCAGTCATCTATTTTGTTTAGTTCGTTATCTTCAAAATAAATCGCATATGAAATTACACGGTAACACTTTACATGAGGTTCATTAGTTAATGCATTTACTAACATGAACTAATCATGAACAACACTTGTGCTGCATTTATTAATCATGACTGAACATTTACTAATGCATTATTAACATCCAAGCCCATGCTTGCTAACATTAGTGAATGCACCGTGAGTTAACATGAACTAACAATGAGCTAACTAACGTTACCTAACATGAACAGATACTGTTGAAGATGAATTGTTCATGGTTTGTTCATGTTAGTAAATGCATTAATTAACATTAACTAATGAACCTTATTGTAAAGTGTGACCAATTACGGATTATGCTGTAAAAATGCTAGATTGTTTTAGCCCAACACTGGGTCAACTATGGACTAACCCAACAGCTGGGGTGAAAAAATATAATTTAAATGTCTTTTTATTGATTTTTTATTTACCTGACTTTGGATTTGTCCATATTTGACCCAAAGTTGGACTAAAACAACCCAGCAGTTCTTACAGTGAAAAAAGGACAATGGCTTTTTTTATTTGAATAATTATTTCTCTTTTTAATTAATTTGTAATCGTTGATATATGCAAATATGTATGCAAATGTCTTAATGAGCGTTCAGTGATTTTTGTTTAATTGTTCCTTGTCTCCTAAATACATTACATATGTATAGTATAGTCATACCTGTCAACCCTGCCGTTTTTCCTAGGATTCTCCCGTATGTTACAGCTCTATCCCGCTATCGTCCCGTAAAGGTGTTTTCCCGTATTTCTCCAGTATTTTCAGTCTTTCTCTGAAGGGTGGCGATAAACATTAAAGAGCCGATCCTCCCTATACGCAACAACTAATTTAGTCCTAAATGAGTATAAAACGTTAGGAAACCAGTCGAATGCTTCATTATAACGTTGTTATATTGTATTTTAAAGTGACGCTTCTGTTATTTAATGTAATCAAACGAAAAATCATAATAAATGAGATTCATTCGCTGCTCTTTAATCAGAATGTGTGAGTTATACAGCGAGAAACGGTTTCTGAGATTTGATAATTCTGTTTCTTTATTAATGTCAATTATCTGACCTATTTTCTTTTTTTTGGGGAGGGGGGGCATCCCTTATTTTCACATCCTAATTTTGACAGGTTTGGTATAGTCCTCCACACATTATGCTCAACAAACTGAGTTGAATCATTAATTAGCTAATGCGGGACCAGCCGTGTTAAATCTACAGCATATGATCCTTTCCAGATTAGTTTATAAATAAACTTCAAAGAGAAACTCGAAACCAGAACTTTCACTTTTAGGGGTGAACTGTGTCTTTAACTGTGAATTGTTACTGTGTGCATACCTGTCAACACTGGGGTGTGAAAATAAGGGATACGCCCACCATAAGGGAGGGACACCCCCATATTAAATATGTTCTTCTGGAGCTGTTTCATTATAAATAAACTGTTAAACGGTCTGTAATATTTTTTTTATAATATTATTTACAAAAGTAAATGTAATAGTGTACATTAGCAAACAGTTTAGCTTATTAAAATGAGCTATTATCAAGAAATAGAATCAAGTTATCAAATCTCATTAATCTTTTCTTCACTGTATAATTCTCACATTCTGAATAAAGAGCAGCAAATGAATCTCATTTATTATGATGTTTAGTTTGATTACAATAAATAACAGAGGCGTCACTTTAACAATGCACACATCTAACGTTATAATGAAGCATTCGACTGCTTTCCTCACGCTTTATGATCATTCAGGACTAAATTAGTTGTGTTTGAAAATAAACACCATCAAGATGGACATCTGTAGCTGTTATTATTATGAATGATGTGTATATGTCTGTTCAAACACGCACCTAAAACCCAGACTTTCGCTCCGCTTCAGATCGCGTGTACAGAATCAGTTTGGGAAACAGCGTCTGTTCATCACTATGGAGCGCGTCTGACAGTCACGCACCGCTTTATGACTGTTTTGAGGATTGCACAGGAGGAGCGACGGCACCTGTAATGAAAAGGAAAGGGAATCCCGCCGTTTTTATATTTATTTCAAAGTATTTCATGCCTAAATAAAGCGAAAGCACAGAACTGACTCACATTTAAGAGCAAGGGGCGGCCCCTGGTGGTGCGGCGGTATGGGTTGCGTATAGGGAGGATCGACTCTTTAATGTTTATCGCCACCCTTCAGAGAAAGACTGAAAATACGCGAGAAATACGGGAAAACACCTTTACGGGATGACAGCGGGATACAACTCTACAATACGGGAGAATCCCGGGAAAAACGGGAGGGTTGACGTGATGTTTCTCACAGTATTTCCTCTAATATTTTTTCTTCTAGAGAAAGATTTGTTTTATTTGGGCTAGAATAAAAGCAGTTTTAATAGTTTTAAAGCCATGTTAGGGTCAATATTATTAGCCCCCTTCAGCAATATTAGTGTTGGATTGTCTCCAGAACAAACCACTGTTATACAATGACTCGCCTAATTACCCTAACTTTACCCTAATTACCCTAGTGAAGCCTTTAAATGTGACTGTAAGCTGAATACTAGTGTCCTGAAGAACATCTAGTCTAATATTATGTGCTGTCATCACGCAGAGATGAAGACATCAGCTATTAGAGATGAGTTATTAAACTATTATGATCAGAAGTGTGCTAAAAATAATCTTCTCTGCATTAAACAGAAATTGGGGGTAAATATATACGGTGGGACTAATAACTGACTCTAATTGTACATCCTGTATATGATACTATAGTAAAGAGCAAAGCAAAGCTGCGGTTTATTTTCCATAAGAGCTGAAGTCATTTGACTGGATTCAGGCTTCAGGAGCGTTTTGCTCATAGCTGGTCATTTTAGTGTAACCATAGTAACCAGCTGCATAGCAACACCCAAACACCATCAACACCAGCAAACCTGCAGTGTACAGCGAGAGAGAATTTTATGTAGTATTTCTGTGCAGAGAGGTAAAGGTGCAGTAGGTGATCTGCCAAAATGCTAACCGCTAGCATGCTAGCTTTGCATAACAGCCTCCAAATAAAACCGAATGAGAAGTAGTCACTCACTGCGCATGCTTAGCTGAACACACTGAACTTTTCCTGCTGAATAAAACTGCTTAAACCAGTCGAGACTGGTTGGTTGGTTTGAGCTGGTTGGTCAGTCTGGTTTTAGAGGGGTTTCTAGATTGGTTTCCAGCTATTTACAGACCGCTCTTATCTGGTCAGGCTGGAAAATGACCAGCTGAAAACCGTTCTCTTGCATGGCATTATGGGATAGCGTAGCGTCCATCGGATGCACACTGTTGTTGTAGGACATCTGGGTACTTCTCGCATAGCGTTTGGACTGTACTTTGTTGTAGGAAGTGTGCAATTGTGGATGCAATTTTGTGTGTGCACGTCAGTGTATGTGTGTGTATTTGTGTTTATGCTTTTGTGTGTTTGTGAGTGTGCGTTTGTGTGTGACTGCGTTTGTGCATGTATGTGCTTTTGTGTGTTCATGCATGTGTGTGCGTACTTGTGCATGTGTGTGCGTTTGTGCTTGTGTGCGTTTGTATGTGTGTGCGTTTATGATTGTGTTTGTATGTGTGTGCGCATTTGTGCATGTGTGTGTGTGTTTGTTTGTGCATGTGCATTTGTGTGTTTACGCATTTGTGTGTGTGTTTGTACATTTGGATGTTTGTGCATGTGTGCATTTGTGCATGTGTGTGCGTTTGTATGTGTGTGCTTATGTGCGTTTGTATGTGTGTGCGTTTATGATTGTGTTTGTACATGTGTGTGAGTTTGTGTGTGTGTGTGTGCGCATTTGTGCATGTGTGTGTGCATTTGTGTGTTTGTGCATGTGTTTGTACATGTGTGCGTGACTGTTTGAGCATGTATGTGCTTTTGTGTGTTTATGCTTGCGTTTGTTCATGTGTGCGTTTGTGTGTTTATGCATTTGTATGTGCGTTTGTGCATTTGTATGTTTGTGCATGTGTGTGTGTTTGCATGTGCTTTGTAAGCATTTGTACTTGTGTGTGCGAATGGTGTGTGTTTGTGATTGTGCATGTCTTTGTGTGTGTGTGTGCTAGTTTGCATGTGTTCAGTCGTGCATGTGTGTGTGCTATCGTTTGTTTGTGTGTGTGTGTGTGACTCTCAGCGCTGGCCTGTACGCAGACACACAGCTTCAAACACTCAGTCAAGCTGAAACGATGATTGTGCGGAGCCGTTGTGTTTCTGCTCAGACCTGATCTCACCTGTTACAGAGAGCCAGAAACACCTGCAGGTCCGCTCAGCTTTATTTCACACGACACAGACACACACTCTCTGATGAACGGGGAATAACTCTGACCGACAGAAGACTCGTTATTCACTTCAGCTCAGTTCAATAACTGTGTAAAGTTCATCAATTATGAAGAGGGTTTGCTTCAGATACAAGCGGCTCTGCAGATCATCATCACACTGTCAGTATTCAGGTCAGCTGGGTTTAATCATGCGTGTCTGTGAGAGCTCTAGGGTGGCTGAGAGAGATTCAACACAAGCACTGTGTTTAAGGTCATGCCACAGCATCTCAATTGGATTCAGGTCAGGACTTTGACTAGGCCATTACATAGCCCTGTGTGAAAAAGTGTTTGCCCCCTAAACCTAATATCTCGTTGGGCCACCCTTAGCAGTAACTTCTGCAGTCAAGCTTTTTCCACAACTAGCTGTGGTTCTGTTACAGCAGATGGTGTGTTTGCACCTTCATTAGTTCATTAGTCAGAATTAAAATCAGTTAGATCTGCAGGATAACTTTCACCTGTGTGTTTTAACACCACAGCTAATAAAAACAGCATTAGAGGAGTGTTATCATCAGAAATATCAATATCGCCATATTCAACTGCAATAGTGCATATTTTTCTAGTATCTTTTCCAGTATTTCCAGTTTGTTGTCTATTGAAGATGCGTGTGTGTGTTGTCTCTTGAAGACACTTGTGTGTGTGTGTTTTGTCTCTTGAAGATGTATGTGTTTGTGTTGTCTCTTGAAGATGCATGTGTGTGTGTGTGTGTGTGTGTGTGTGTGTGTGTTGTCTCTTGAAGACACTTTTGTGTGTGTGTGTTGTCTCTTGAAGACACTTTTGTGTGTGTGTGTTGTCTCTTGAAGACACTTGTGTGTGTGTGTTGTCTCTTGAAGACACTTGTGTGTGTGTGTTGTCTCTTGAAGACACTTGTGTGTGTGTGTT
>CAIGQQ010007860.1:528845-541656 GCA_903798035.1 Danio albolineatus
ACACACACACACACACACACACACACACACACACACACACACACACAGTGTTTGATCAGAGGGCTGTGTGTGATCTGATAATGCTGTTTTATGTGTTGATCAGGACGCTGCAGTGGATAAGTGAGCCAGTGCTGGTTAAAGCTGGAGGACCCGCGTGGATCAGCCTCAGATCTGATGGCAGCGCCTCTCTGAGTTTCATTCTCTGTTCTCTTTCCTTTAATGCAACAGAAACCCGACGCCGAGGAGCCACCGACCCAACCCTCATCTCCAGATAACCCAGAGCAGGAGATTGTTCAGGAGACGGCAGATCCTCCGGCTTCAGATGCAGTCGCAGAGACGCATGTAGGTGGAGATTCCTCCGAGCTGCAGGTCATTATTAGGCGTCGCAAAAGGATTACGCCCCATTCACACGAGGCTTCAGCGTCAGCGCTTGACAGAGGGCGAGTCTGAAGTTGGGGCTGACGCGATCGTCATAGCCAGGGCCGGATTAACCAATGGGCATTATGGGCACAGGCCCAGGGGCCCGTGCGCACCTAGGGCCCTTGCGAGAGAGGGAAAAAATGCCGATTTTGGATTTTCGTGCAAGTAGCACGTCGTTGGCATAAGCTAGTTGAGTGATTCCCGCCCATCACTGTTTGAGAGACGACATAACTAAAGAACGCAACTGATAGCAGCTTGGGTGGCGTAGCTTGTAAAGCACATGGCAATGTGTTTTGACGTGATCGATCATGAACCTGGTTCGAATCCAGCATCTGACGAAAACGTTCTTCTTTTTCCCCCACTACATATCAGATATTGCCTACTCATCATCACGAGGAAGACAAGCAGGAATCATTAATAAGTGTGTGTGTATTATGGAAGACTCAGATTTATAGAACTGGATTGTAGAGGTGTTATATCCAAATTATATGCAAGTTTTTAGAAGTTATACATTAAAAATGCCCTTGAATATATATTTTTAGTACTGCTTCAGTGGATTTTCACCAGTTTTATTAGTATTTTGTTTTCAAAGTGTGCTTTAAATGCTTTAAAAATAAGCTAAATCTCTGTAGACTAGAAATATATGTACTGTATGTTATTTATTTAAAAAATCTGGGCAATAAATTATAGATTAATTTTATTTAAAAATATATTAAATTGGCGGTTCATTCCGCTGTGGCGACCCCAGATTAATAAAGAGACTAAGCCGAAAAGAAAATAAATGAATGAATGAATTAGATTAAACTTATTTTTTTTTTATTCAGCTATAGGAGTGCGGCCAGGTACGGGGCCCTACAAAACATTGTGCCCAGGGGCCTCTGAGTTGTTAATCCGGGCCTGGTCATAGCAGCGTCAGCCAATGAAATTAGTCAACAATCGGCTACTGTCTGAGCTGGTGTATTTGCATACAGCGATCTGATTGGCTGACGCTTCTGTCGGCACTTGAAAAGTTGAGAAAGTCACAACTTCTGCAGCGAGCAACGCCACTGAAGCGGCGCCGACGGATCCACAGTGCAGTTTGGCAACGCCTGACGTCACCCATATAAAGTGAATGGGAAGCGTTGAAGCTGACGCCCGTGTGAATGGGGTGTTAGGATCTTTAAATAATCTTGATTTGGTAAAATGTGAATATCTCGGCGTGTTCCCAGATGAAGCATTCATCATAAATCATGCATGTTTTATAATAATGTCAATGAGTTATTATGTTAGCCGGCAGCTAACACTCACATGGTTGCCCACTGAAGCTAAGCAGGGCTGCGCCCGGTCAGTACCTGGATGGAGACCACATGGGAAAGCTTGGTTGCTGTTGGCAGTGGTGTTAGTGAGGCCAGCAGGCGGCGCTCAACCTGCGATCTGTGTGTGTCCTAACACCCCAGTATAGTGAAGGGGACTCTATACTGCTCAGTGGGCACTGTCTTTTAGGATGAGATGTTAAACTGAGCTCCTGACTCTCTGTGGTCATTAATAACCCCGGCATCCTGGGCTTTTTGGCCTCCTAACCATTCCCATATCATAATTGGCTTCATAACTCTGTCTCCTCTCCACCAATCAGCTGGTGTGTGGTGTGCGCTCTGCCGCAATATGGCTGCCGTCACGTCATCCATGTTGGATGCTGCTCACTGGTGGTGGATGAGGAGACCCCCCCATTGTGTAAATCGCTTTGAGTGTCTAGAAAAGCGCTATATAAATGTGAGAAATTATTATTATTATTATTACTGTGGAGTGTAATGAGATGGTGTATGGACAGTTATTTTAGTAAACCAAAACTAATGCTAATTAAAACTATTGGTTAAAATATATTTGTGTGTGTGTGTGTGTGTGTGTGTGTGTGCAGACGGAGAGCTCTGGCATCGGCACAGAGAAATCGTCCAGTCCTGACAGCGAGTCGAACCCGCTCAGCTCCAGCAGCTCTAATGAACAGGTCATTCCCAGCGTCCTGAAGGTGAATGATAGACACACACACACACACACACACACACACACACACACCACACTCAACACTCATATAGCACTGTACAGATTTATATTTTTTGTGTGTATACTGCAAATTAATTGACCTTAGGGCGTACTCACACTATGTTCAGTTGCCTTGAACCGGGCCGAAGCACGCTTGTCCCCCCTCCAGTCTCCCTCTGAGGCCCGCACTCACATTACATTGTGGCCTGAGCCGCTTCCGTCATGATGCTGCGCTGTTCAGTGTCAGAGAAGCGTCTCGCTCAGCACAGTGGACATTTCTTTCTATCATTATCTGGTTTCAGTGGTTTGATATGCAGTGACACACAGTCAGATATTCCCCCGCACAGATCAGCCACTGCTGACGCTCATAAACACTCATGACGTCCTCGTGCTGCAGGAATGAGGAGGTCTGCTGAAGGTGCAGCTGTGGTGCAGTGAGGGGTTTGTGTCCACAATAATCTCCCACAGTTTGTGTTCATTAAACAGTGAGAATGATGAGGAAATCCAGATCAAACAGTCCCTAAAGTCACGTCTCCTCTTCAGTTTGGGGCTCAGGCGCGCTCTGCACTCACACTACAAGCATACAAAGCCCAAGTGAATCGCGCTCCTCTTCCAACCGGGCCAACTGAACCACGCCTGAGCCCGATTCAGTGTGAATGAGTGTGGATGGGGGTTTCCCAGTACTGGGTTGCAGCTGGAAGGGCATCCGCTGCGTAAAACATAAGCTGGAATAGTTGGTGGTTCATTCCACTGTGGTGACCTCTGATAAATAAGGCACTAAGCCGAAGGAAAATGAATGAATGAATGTCTTTACTCTGGAATAACAGGGTTCTCTCTCACAGTTTCATCAGAATATTCACCTTCACATGCTTATTTTGTCATATGCAATGTAAACAATGTGAAGCTCAATATATGGAACCGCCCAGAATGCAGATCATCACTAGTCCCTAACATTAAATCACATCGAAATGTTCTTTCTCCATCTACAGGAGAGTTCATGTGAAGAGCTGGACGACTCTCAGACATCATGTCCAGATGATCAGTGTGTAAATCAAGCAGAAGCTCCTGAGGGATCTCCTGAAACGGAGGATCTTCCTCCTCCTCCAGAACCCAGCGTGACCTCTGACCCCGCAAAAGAAGATCCCAAGGACCCGTTGGCTCTCTACAGTACGCTACCGGCTCACAGCATGACTCTGCTGCACGGATTAACCTACCATCCGTCCTTTCCCACCAGGAACTATATACCGGAGAACTGCTACACGCTGCCGCTGCACCGGGACAGCTTTCCAAACCGGAAAGCGGAGCAGGATGGTGTTGATCTTCGCTCCGGAGTGTCCTCCGTCAGCCATCCTGTCCATCACATCAGGCCGACTCTGGATCTGTCGGCAGACGATCACCTGGCACCGCTGCAGCACGCGTATTTCCAAGACCTCTACAGGACGCTCATCCCGCAGAAACGCGCCAGCATGGTCAGCCTGGACACCATCCGGAAGGACCCTCGCTGGAGGGACCCAAACCTGCGGGAGGTCATCGCCATGCTGAGCCATCCCATGGACCCGGTGAAGTCCAACGCCGCCGCGTACTTGCAGCACCTCTGCTACGAGAACGATAAAGTCAAGCAGGATGTCCGGCAGCTGCGTGGGATCCCCGTCCTGGTGGGGCTCCTGGATCACCCCAAACCTGAGGTGCACCGTAAGGCCTGCGGAGCGCTCCGAAACATCTCCTTCGGCAGAGACAACTTCAACAAGGTGGCGATCAAGAACTCGGAGGGCATCCCGGCGCTGCTGCGGCTGCTGAGGAAATCCAACGACGTGGAGGTTCGAGAGCTGGTCACAGGTAAACACACCACTGCACCAGCCCGCTTGTTACTCTAGGTTGGAGGGTCTCTTTCCATCACCCTCATGTTTAGCTCCACAGATTCTCAATAGGGTTTATATAGGTACTCTGGCTATTTTACTGGCATAGTTTGAGCTCAAAATACCAATCAGATTAGTTATTATACAATGCAGAATACACGAGTACAGCTATTCTTTGTCTAGTTACACATTATATAGCATATGTATAACTGTTTCAGGTTTGAGGTCTCCTTCCATCACCCTGATCTTTAGCTCCTTCAGATTCTCAATAGGGTTTAAGTCAGTACTCTGGATAGGCCACTGCACAACATTAATGTTTTTGTCTGCTAACCATTTCTTCTCATTGTGCACTGTAAAACATGGTGGGTTCCACACAATCAATTTGTGTTGGGACAACATAAATGACTTAAAAGGCTCCTACTTAACTCTTTTTACAAGATGTTTGGTGTCTCTGCAGTGTGTCTGTATAGTTTCAGCTCAAAATACCAATCAGATTAGTTAATATACAATGCAGAAAACACAAGTACAGGTATTCTTGTTCTAGTTACACATTATATAGTATATATACTGTATAACTCTTTCAGGTTTGAGGGTCTCTTTCCACCACCATGATCATTAGCTCCTTCAGATTCTCAATTGGGTTTAGGTCAGTACTCTGGCCAGGCCACTGCAAAACATTAATGTTTTTGTCTGCTAACCATTTCTTCTCATTGTGCACTGTAAAACATGCTGGGTTCCACACAATCAATATGTGTTGGGACAACATAAAGGACTTAAAGGGCTCCTACTTAACTCTTTTTACAAGATGTTTGGTGTCTCTGCAATGTGTTTGTATAGTTTCAGCTCAAATTACCCATCAGATTAGTTAATATACAATGCAGAAAATGCCCATTTTGAACTCAAGTCGAAGTGTTAGCTGTTTTCGTAGCCTGTGTCTTTATATGCAAATTAGCTGGTTGTCTCCGTCCAGATGAAGCAGAGATACAGGCTGTGTCCGAAACCGCATACTTCCATACTATACAGTACGCTAAAATCAGTATGCGAGCTGAGTAGTACGTCTGAATTCACAGAATTTGAAAATCAGTATGTGTGAAGTACCCGGATGACCTGTTACTTCCGACCAGATTCTGAAGTGCGCATCACATGCACGCTGCGCTCTCCCATCATGCCTCACGATAGAATTCATTAATGGGAGCGAATTGGATCATAGCAAAATGGCAGATGTAGTTCGTCCGAAATGTCGCATGGTGACCACCAGTATTGAAGCGCTCCTTTATCTTATTTATTTTTTATAACTTAATAACTTTAAAACTTGCAATTTCAACTTTTTATTAATTATAATAATTACATTTTCTTGGATAATATGTACAAAATTCAAGGAAAATTTGAATTGTGAGTTTGTTGCAATTACCATTTATAAAGTTTTATTCAGTGTCAGGAATTATTCATATATTTTATCTCAATTCATCAAATTCTTAAAGGCAAAATTCAACAATGAATCCAAAAATAGTTAAAAATGCCCCGTTATTGTCCATTTAACCCTCATAATGCATTCAGTCTGTCGAGTTTTGACTGTGAAAGGTTACAAAAAAACAAACAAACATACAAAATAATGGAAAATATGCATTATAATGCATTATAAGGAAACTTAACTTTGCAAATAGGGTGGCATGGTGGCTCAGTGGTTAGCACTGTGACCTCACAGCAAGAAGGTCACTCATTTGAGTCCCAGCTGGGTCAGTTGGTGTTTCTGTGTGGAGTCTGCATGTTCTCCCCGTGTTGGTGTGGGTTTCCTCCGGGTGCTCCGGTTTCCCCCACAGTCCAAACACATGCGCTATAGGGGAACTGATGAACTAAACTGGCTGTAGTGTATAAGTGTGTATGTGAGTGAGTGTGTATGGGTGTTTCCCAGTACTGCGTTGTGGCTGTAAGGGCATCCGCTGTGTAAAACACATGCTGGAATAGTTGGTGATTCATTCTGCTCTGCCGACCCCAGATTAATAAGGGATTAATCCAAAAAATGAATGAATGAATGGATGAATAAACTGCAAATACTCTGAAAGTAAACACAGTCTGTTTCTTTAATTTTCAGATGAGATATGAACTACCACCAGCTTTAGGTGTCAGAATATTAGTAAATTCATCTATGAAGTTGCATCAGTGTCAAAAAAATCCATTCATCTTTTCCTCTTCTGCTCTCTGGGGATTGAGTTTTGCTGATATCCGTGTGCACGCCGCAGCCTTACTGGCGAAGCATTGCAGCAGAAACTACACAGATCACTGATTTCATCTCAAAGCGAACATTTATGCAGAGCTCATTAAATTCACTCATTAATGAGAAGCTGATCAGACGCAGAACGCTTTTAGATGGAAATATGAAGATGTGACTTATTAGATAAGGATTCTTCTGGGAACGCAGAAAGTGAACATATTAGCAGATTTTGAATGCATGTATGAGAGATAGATAGAGATTATAATAACCATCTTAATGAACTGTGCTTCAGATATAGAGTTAAAGGTCAAAGTGTTACCCTTGACCCTTGTTACTCCTGTTTTGCCCCTTGACAACTCTTCATTTCCATCAGTCTTAGTACATGATGTCACTACAGAAGAGTCGAGCTTGAAGTATTAAATTATTGAAAACCTTTTGTGAATATTTATTTATGCGAGATGTTGACGGTCTAATCAGGCTCGATGTCCTAAAGCTAAGCAAAGCTAAAAGTGTTCACACTAGAGATGCGCGGATGGGCTTTTATTTAATCCGCAACCGCATCACAAAACTCATCATCCGTCCGCCATCTATCCACACCAACATTTTTGACCAATTTTTAAGACAGCACCCGCCCGCCATCTGCTGATTGGGCTCTTTATTTGAACGGCTTATTCCTTTTTATTATTAAATGAGTGTTTCTTTATTGATAATTAGAGAATAGAGAATGACTTTAATGTAGACATGTAGTTAATCCCAACGTGCAAGCCAAACCTAGCATTAATTGACGACGCTTCGAAGTGACGATAAACGATACGAGGACGTGTCTTTTCACTTGATTCGATTCCACGGTCCTTGAGTCTTTTCCTTGCGTCCTTCCCTCGCATCCCGGAGCGGTGGAGCTAAGACACGAGGAAAGGAAACGAGGATGCACCCTATAAACTTTATACATATTTTAAAAATTTGATTGGTACAACCGCCCGCCACCTGCCCGAATTTAATTAAAATATTATTTTTTGTAACGTCATCCGACCGATCCGCGGTTTATCCACAGAGTCCACGGCTGTAACCGCCAACCGCACATCTCTGGTTCCCACCAGACCCAGAGATCAGCTGAATGGATTTAAAAATGGTAAAACTCTCCTGTTTACCTCTAGGGGTTGTAAACTGAGCCTGTTTACGCAAAAGTGGAGTGTTCCTTTAAGAGACGTTATTCATTCATTCATTGTCTTTCAGGTTAGTCTCTATTTCAGGGGTCTCCACAGTGGAATGAACCGCCAGCTTTTTCAGCATATGTTTTACAAAGCTCACACACATACACTACGTACAATATAGTTCATCAGTTCCCCTATAGCGCATGTGTTTGTACTGGGGCGGTCCCGGAGGAAACCCGCACCAACATGGGGAGAACATGCAAACTCCACACAGAAACACCAACTGACCCAGCCGGGGATCAAACCAGCGACCTTCTTACTGTGAGGCCACAGTGCTGACCACTGCGCTACCACGCCGCCTCGCTGAAATATATAATGTTTCAAGAGTTCCCCCTCAGCTGATGATTGATTATAAAGCGTGTTCAGCATGCTGCCCTGAGCTCATAAGATCCTCGAGCCCGGGGCTCCCTCCCGTCTGCAGGGCGAGAGGGGAGTTTGAGCTCAGGTAGATCTGGAGAACTCCCCTGCTGTAGTAGCTGATGAACAGATAGTGATCGCTCTTCAGAGATAACTACTTACTAGGAGCATGTCTATGGTGCTGATGTGGATTAGTCCATTAACTTAAGCTGCATGTTTGTGGACGGTGGGAGGAAACCGGGGAACCCGGGGGAAACACACGCGAGCACGGGGAGAACGTGTAAACTCCACACAGAAACGTCAGCTGACTTGGTAAGGACTAGAACCAGTGACGTTCTTGCTGTGAGGCAACAATGCTAACCACTGGGCCACCGTGCCACCCATCTAGGAAAGGGGGAGGAGTAGGGGTGGAAGGGGGGATTCTTCAGATGAAGATGGCTGTGATATGGAGCTCAGGGTGTTTATAGTGGCTCAGGAATCGTCTGATTGGTGAATCATACATTGACTAATGCAGCACCGGCTGTGGTCAATCATAAGCACCTGATCCTCTCCAAATTACTTTATAATGAAACTTCACTAAGTGTGTGGTGTAAATTGATTGGAGTAAAGTTGGTAAATTAACATTCTCTCTGTCCTCTGTTCAGGAACGCTGTGGAATCTGTCATCTCACGAGCCGCTGAAGATGATGGTCATTAATCACGGCCTGCAGACGCTGACGGACGAGATTATCATCCCGCACTCGGGTTTAAGAGGAGATCCCAATGATCCGTCCCGTCCCGGAGACCCTGAGTGGAACACCGTCTTCAAGAACACATCTGGATGCCTGAGGTTCGGTCAGCACGCACGAGAGGATGATGTCTTTAAAGGGAACACTGGGGACCAACACTAGTATGCCTTACTGCAGTGTTTCCTAACCCTGTTCCTGAAGGCACACCAACAGTACACATTCAGCTTAGTCCGGGGTTGCCACAGCGGAATGAACCACCAACTTATCCAACACGTTTGTCACAAACCAACATTGGGAAACACCCATAAACACTCATTCACACTCATACACTACAGACAATTTAGCTTACCCAATTCCCCTATACCACATGTGTTTGGACTGTGGGGGAAACCGGAGCACCCGTAGGAAACCCACACCAACACGGGGAGAACATGCAAACTCCACACAGAAACACCAACTGACCCAGCTGAGACTCGAACATGGCTGTACAATCAATAAATGTGATTATAATGGAAGTCAATGGGGCAAAAACAGCACCAACATCACCAAAGGAGAGTCAGTCTGAACAAGGGTTAAAGGGCTTTATTATGATTTCACAGTGACTTTTTTCACAGATACTGATGTCTGATGCTGTGTGTGTTTGCAGGAACGTGAGTTCAGACGGAGCCGAGGCGCGGCAGAGACTGCGGGAGTGTGACGGACTGGTGGACGCCCTACTGCACGCGCTTTATTCAGCCGTCGCTAAAAGAGACATAAATAACAAAGTAAGAGTTTAAATAGAAATCCAGGTCACGGCACACCTGCACATCAGCTGATCCGCTCACATCTCAGCCCAACAAAACATAAATGATATTTCCCATGTAAAAATCAGTCTTTCTTCCATGAACCAGAAGGGATACGAAGGGATACAGATGCATCAAAATACACCTTTGTTTGTTGTGAATACTCGCCCTCTAGTGGACAGAACACATACTGTGCCTTTAACAAAGAGTGAATGCATCTAATCACAAACTGCGGGATGTGCGGACGTGAATCATCTTGCAGCTCATCAATCAAAATAGATTGAAAGCTTAGTTGTTGAAACATGCTGCTGTGCGAACATCTTCAAAAGGACATGCTGTGCCTTTAATCATAATTTCTACTTTCCTAGATGTCAGGACGTTTTGCAAAGACATTATAAAATTAAAACCAATTCAAACTGCTGCAATAACGTCTCTGTATGTGTGTTTCTCCTGTGTTTTCGCAGTCGGTAGAGAACTGTGTCTGTATCTTGCGTAATCTGTCCTACCATGTGCACAAAGAGGTTCCCGGAGCTGAGAAATTCCAGATCCAAGCAGCCAATCACAACGCCAAACCAGCAGGACACCATAAGAAGGACAAGCCGGACTGTTTTGGAGGACGGACAACCAAAGGTTAGACATTTACTGAAACAACATCTATGCTATCCTGAAGAAAAACAGGAAAACTGTTCACATCAGGGGTGCAGCTATTATATCTACTCGCAGTTCGGTATGTATCACGGCTTTAGGGTCATGATTTCGGTACAGTTTGTGCTGTGCTTGTTTTGCCTACAAAACAATTCAAAGAACTATAAACATATTTATTGGGTAACAAACTACTGGCAATACCACAGCTTCACACATACGACTGTAGATCTGGATGCTCTCGCTTTAATTACATAAAAGTAGGGCATAAAAAAAATTAATTGCTTAAGAAAATAAAGAGAAAAAGCTTAAATTTCCCCTTTTTCTGTTTTACATCTCGACTCAACAGCCTCAACCAATTATGCAGATAATAATTATGTCATCACATCTTAATAATTGAAATATCTCTCTAAATTACTGATAGCCCTGCCCTAAAACACTGATAGCCCCACCCTAAAGGACTGATAGCGCCACCCTAAAGGACTGATAGTCATGCCCTAAAGGACTGATAGCCCCGCCCTAAAGGATTGATAGCCCCGACCTAAATGACTAATAGCCCCGCCCTAAAGGACTGATAGCCCCGTCTTAAAGAATTTATAGCCCCGCCCTAAAAGACTGATAGCCCCGCCCTAAAGGACTGATAGTCTCGCCCTAAAGGACTGATAGCCTTGCCCTAATGGACTAAAAGTCTCGCCCTAAAGGACTGATAGCCCCACCCTAAAGGATTGATAGCCCCGCCCCTAAAGGACTGATAGTCTCGCCCTAAAGGACTAATAGCCCCGCCCTAAAGGACTGATGGACCTGCCCTTAAGGACTTATAGCCCTGCCCTAAAACACTGATAGCCCCGTCCTAAATGACTGTTAGCCCTGCCCTAAATTACTGATTGTCCCTCCCTAAATTACTAATAGCTCTTACCCAAAGTACTGATTATCTCTCCCTAATTTACTGATAGCTCTGCCCTAAAGGACTAATAGCCCCGCCCTAAAGGACTGATAAGCCCGCCCTAAAGGACTGATAGCTCCACCCTTAAGGACTGATAATCCTGCCCTAAATAATTTATAGTCCCTTCCTAATTTACTGATAGCCCCGTCCTAAAGGACTGATAGCTCCACCCTTAAAGACTGATAGCCCCGCCCTAAATGACTGATAGCTCCGCCCTTAAGGACTGATAGCCCCGCCCTAAATGACTGATAGCTCCGCCCTTAAGGACTGATAGCCCCGCCCTAAATGACTGATAGTCCCTTCCTAATTTAATGGTAGCTCCACCCTAAAGGACTGATAATCCTGTCGTCAAGGACGGATAGTTCCACCCTAAATGACTGATATTAGGGTTTATAAGGACAGATGAGTTTTTGCAAAACAATGAAGCGCACAGAAACATTGTGTTTAACAGCACTACTACATGCATTTAATAACTCGTGTGTCTGATGAAGGTTGTGTGTTTTGTGTGTTTCATGGCTGCGGCGCTGGTCTCTCACAGAGGAATGGTTCCATCAGTGTAAGTGCAGCATCCTCACACTCTTACCGTAGTTCATTCACACACTCGCAGTTATTCAGCACTCCCACTTGACGCCCACCGCCGCTCCCACACACACCACACTGCAGACAACCAAAACACATGTAGTTTGACAAGTTGAGATGCTGCTGATGCTGCTGCTGATGTGTTTGCTGTGATTCTTCAGGCAAAAGACACGGAGCCGTAGAGAAGAAGAGCGGCGGTGCGGACCTGCCCAAGAGGAGTCTGCCGATGAGAGGTGCCGTTGTGTTCATCATTCATCATCTATTTCAGATCTAAAACACAAGACATACTGCCGGCAGAATAATGTAGAGGCAGAGAATTACCATAGGAACTCTCCGCTTGGTGAGACTGTATGAAGAGGTTTAATGGTGCTAATAAACACTCACAGTGCACTTGGAAATTAAGATCACCATATTTATATCCATGCCTAATATCAGATGGCCAGAAAGTGATTAATCATTCAAAAATGCAGTAAGGCCTGAAATTATTCATACCCCTGGCGAAAACCGACTTAAAATTCTCTGTTCAAATGTAAATAAACCTGAGAAGTATTATTTTCCACAATGACGCCTCTTGTACATCGTCTTGTTTTATTTCGAGAGAAGCCTGTGTCGGTGCCGGTCGAAAATACTTGCTGGTTAAATAAAAGTAACTTTAAGTCAGAATTTGCCAGGGGTATGGGTCATTCTGGAGTTTGATTGTCCCATATTGTGAGATACATCTACTTGAACTAGTCCTGATAGCTGGTAGTCCAACCCTTAAAACACTAATAGCACCACCCTAAATAACTGATCGCCCAGCCCTAAAACACTGATAGCCCCGTCCTAAAATCAATTCATTTCAATTCACCTTTTTTTTGTATAGCGCTTTTACAATGTAGATTGTGTCAAAGCAGCTTCACATAGAAGGTTATAGTAAGTGTGAGTCCAGTTATTAGTGTTGGCGTTCAGTTCAGGTCAGTGTTGTTAAATATTCACTACTTAGAGTCACTACTAAAGCACTAATAGCTCCATCCTAAAACACTAATAGTCCCGCCCTAAAACACTGATAGCCCCGCCCTAAAACACT